>JAGDYQ010000262.1:383986-545933 GCA_021962125.1 Bulinus truncatus
GATTTGAAATGGTCATGTAGGGACAACAAAGAATGGTGTGTGCCATAACCCTCTTCAAGTTCGAAGTTGAAACTCAAGAAAAAACAACAGAAACACACTCCCACACACACTCCCACACACACTCCCACACACACTCCCACACACTCCCACACACGTTCTCACACACACTCCCACACACACTCCCACACACACTCCCACACACACTCCCACACACATTCCCACACACACTCCCACACACACTCCCACACACACTCCCACATGGTTCGATCCTCGGTGAGAACCAATGGAATTAATTCACATTTACACGTAGTTTAGAATTTCTGTAAACGAACGAAATGGATTTACAGAGATTCTTATGTGGGAAAATTTTCTCAGATTTTACTTTAATCGGTTTCTGTTTAAGTGGATTGCTTTCAGACAAATTGTCAACGAAAACTAAGATAAGATATGACTGTATGAGGGAAAGAATAAAATACCAGTCAAAGAAATACTTACTGTAATATGATCTTTTCTTTCTACCCAAGTGAGCGAGTGATCTTTGCCGGTATGTGTTCAAATCTTGATATGGATCGGATGACATCATGTCTAGTTGGGGGTTTAAAATAAGAAAAGACAGTAAAATTCAATGATGCAACTTTTTAATTGAGATTTTTAATTTTTTATTGAGATTTTTAACTTTTTTAATGAGATTGTCAACTTTTTAATTGAGATTGTTAACTTTTTAATGAGATTGTCAACTTTTTTACTGAGATTGTTAACTTTTTAATTGAGATTGTTAACTTTTTAATTGAGATTGTTAACTTTTTAATTGAGATTGTTAACTTTTTAATTGACATTGCTAACTTTTATTGAGATTGTTAACTTTTTTATTGAGACTGTTAAATTTTTTATCGAAGAATGTTATTCTTTTGTTAACATTGTTAGCATTTTTCACTGACATTGTTCAAACTTATTAATCGACATTGGTAACTTTTACCGTGCACAAAGTTAGCCACGATATTCGCTGTGTCCTGTCTACTGAAGTTTGCTATGCTCAGGTACACCATACCGCTCTCTGCGTCAGTGATCTGTTGTGAAGACAGCCCAGACGGAAGAACGTTTCTGTAGACAGCCCTCACAATGTCCTCTTTAGTCTGGAAGTTCACTGGACAGTCGTCGCAAGGGCCTCGCCCGTTGGCCGCCAGAATTATCTCCGCCAGAAGCTTTCGCTTGTCGCCTTCGGTCAGGAGCCTCGAAGTGGAGGACGGGTCCTGGACAAAGAAAATCTGTGCCATCTCGGCGGCCCCCATCGCGAGATTGTGCCTGGTGTGGTACACCATCGCGGAGGTGAGCTCCAAGTCTCCGGAAGTGAGATTTTGGACGAGGATCGCGCGCAGTTGACCTAGCTGCTTCCGGCTCACGCCCGACACCAGTTTACTTCGGAGCGCTTTCAGAACGACAGTCCTGTTGTCGGAGCTGAAGAAAGGATTGAAGCCCCCGGAACGAACGGCGGAGGCGGGAGAGGCGGTTGTCGTGTTCACTGAGCTGAGCCATTGCGATAACAGCGCCAGACGTTGGTCGTAAATGACCTGCCCGGGGGTGGTGGTGGCGGCGGCGGCCCCGTTCTCCGGCTGGTTGAACACGCCGCACATGTAGGAGCTGTAGAGGCCCACGGGGATGTTGTTGGCGAAAGTGAAGAATGTGGCGGGTGGGATCGCAGGAGGTGGGGGTGGAATTGGGGGAGGGGGAGAATGTGGACTGGACGGCACAGACATGGTCAATAAAATGACCAAAATATGAAGATTAGTCATTTTAGGACGCTGTGGAAAACAAAACGGCTAAAAATAAGTATTAATGAAGAAATATTATTACATGAAAGATTATCAAAGTTTACAGAAATAATCTACTAGCAAAAACAATAAAAGTTGCAACCTAAAAAATATTATCAATAATCTATATAAATAATAAATGTGTGGGTCTGCGTAAAATCGAAAGTAAAGAATTAATACAACAGTATTCCAGTTTAAAATCGTCAAAAGTAAACAATAGTAATAAAAATCATGAAAAAATAGGATCTGCCCGAAACCAAAATTAACCTACTGATCAAACCTAAGGGAATATAACTCTATGCGAAGGTTTTGCAGGGTACAGCTAGTAACTTTATATTATTAATAAATAACAGTATAAAGATAGAGATTAAGCATCAATAAAACCGACAATAATTAACTTTTTAAAAGTAACTGTAAAAAAAAACGATATTTAATGACAGTGAATAAATTGTGATTGCTTACAGTAGATCGTAACTTCTGGCTATCACAATGTACGAGCGTTGATTCTAATGGGACTTGTGCGTAGTACTTGCAGAAGTATCGCCTTGAATCAGCTTCATGCAATGCGCTTGAATTTATAGGAATATGCAAATCGGCTAATATTGTTTAACGGCCCATTATTATGGTTAATGTTCGTTATGCTGATTACACTGATTGCCCCTCCCCCCACCTTCCAAAACCCCAATTACTCGTTGTGGGTGTGTTTACTGCGGATAGCAACATCGTCTTACTGAAGATTATCCAGATAACGAATTCCCGCCCCCCTCCACACATACACACACACACATACACACACACACACACACACACACATAGCTAGGTGTGACATACTTTAGAGATTTAAAAAAAATATATTTAAAAACTGGCACAGGATAAAAAAAACGAAAAACAAAGTAATTCAAGGTCTAGCGGGGGTGTGGGGGTATAGCCAGAGGCGTGATAACAAGGAAGTGCGGGTGAGAGGGTGAACGGACCAGCGTACCACATTGCAAAAAAAAATTCCCGCTTAAAAAAAACAAAATAAACAACTAACAACACAATCAAAGAAAGTTTAGAAATTCAAACATTTCGATGTATGTTTGTTTGTATGTAGAGACGTAAACAAAGGGGCGGTTCACCCAAGTTGGCACCTTACACTGCCCCTGGATGGGTATCCGGACAAAACCCCCAGCGGACAAAACCTCCACTGGACCTCTCCCAAATTTGTATTATAAAATCTATTATTTGGCCCTCACCTTTATTAAAAATGTAATATGTAATACCTGGATGAAAAAATATATATAAATACGTATTTTTAAGGGAATTTTTCTTCAAAGTTTTTGTCCGCTGGGGGTTATGTCCGCTGGGGGTTTTGTCCGTGGGGGTTTTGTCCTACACTCCCCTGGATGGGACTGGCATCGGACGCACTTAAAAGCCCCGAACCAATCCCTTCCTGAAATTTGTTCAAAATTCCAAAAAAATGGTTTATTGTTACGTGGTTTCGGAATCACATTCATATAGATAAATTATATTAAAGTTCTGATTCCAAGCTGTTCGTGTTTAAGCTGTTCGTATTTTGAGGCATTTAGTTTATTTTTTGTCTCTTAGATCCAATGAACTATGAATAAGACGGTTTTGTTTTTTTTAAAGTCACACTTTCATCCCTCACCACATCCGGGTGTGCAATGACTACAGAGGCACCACAAGACACAATGGTAGTCAGTGGCCAGAAGCATCTACCTCTAAACTAAAGTCATGTAACTTGTTATTTTGGTTTGCGTTTTATTTTATTTTTTGTTGAGATGTGTGGAATTTTACCAAGATGTTTTAATGGGGATCGAACCCTGGGCCTTCACGCAGCTCTTCATCACTCGACCATTCAACAAATATTGATTAGGGATATTATGGTATCAGGCTTACAAAGATAACAACCCATCTTTCGGGCTCTGATCATCGTAAATTGTACAGAACTGTTTTTCGGCTTGTATACTAATTGGTGCATGGTTACGGTTATATTAATATCACTAATCGATGCATTAGTATACTTATATTAATATCGATAATTGGTGCATTGAAATGCTAATATTAATATCACAAATCGATGCATTGGTACGGTTATACTAATATCCCTAATTGATGCATTGGTACGGTTATACTAATATCACTAATTGATGCATTGGTACGGTTATACTAATATCACTAAATGATGCATTGGTACGGTTATACTAATATCACTAATTGATGCATTGGTACGGTTATACTAATATCCCTAATTGATGCATTGGTACGGTTATACTAATATCCCTAATTGATGCATTGGTACGGTTATACTAATATCACTAATTGATGCATTGGTATGGTTATACTAATATCACTAATTGATGCATTGGTACGGTTATACTAATATCCTTAATTGATGCATTGGTACGGTTATACTAATATCACTAATTAATGCATTGGTACGGTTATACTAACAACCCTAATTGATGCATTGGTACGGTTATACTAATATCCCTAATTGATGCATTGGTACGGTTATACTAATATCACTAATTGATGCATTGGTACGGTTATACTAATATCCCTAATTGATGCATTGGTACGGTTATACTAATATTCCTAATTGATGCATTGGTGGCACATTGAACATGGCCGTCTTGACAGGATTAATTTTAAGACCAAAAAAAAACACTCTCCCCTGATTTAATTAAAAGTGCTATTCAAATTTCAATCAACTAAATCAAGTATCATTTAAGTTTGTTTCATAGAAATCAAGAATTTCATTTTTTTTATAAAAATAGTCTTATACTACTTAACCTTGGTGATCCTTTGCAAGAATATGGCCGTTAATCAACGCCACCTTTATCCATAACAATTAGGGCTGCTGATTAAACTGCGTTAATTTGCGATTAACGCGTCAAAAAAAATTTGCGATTAAAATTTTTAACGCAATACCTAAATGCGTTAATTTGACCAAAATGCTGAAAGTTCACCAAATCGATAAATAACGAATTTTCACGCTACAAGTTGCGTTCACTTATTAAGTAGATCTACCACCCCCACCCTGTCACAATTTACACACACCCTCACCCCTAGGTACGTCGACAAAAGCCCCAATCGTAATATAAAATGAAGATGTTTTGTTATATAGCCCTTCGACAAGTGAACCTCCTGTTCCCTTGCTATACCCAAAATGAAACGAAAGAAAGAATCTTTAATGTTGACACACGAAAGAAAGAACAACAGAAGATGAAAAATGAAAGCCGACCTTTCAAAATTTTAGCTTTGAACGTTTGAAAATTGCCATACGGTAACATTAAAGAGTCTCATTTTACAAGATATTTTTTTATTAATATAACTGACAGACCGATAAAAAAAATAAAATTTTCTTTTCTGTTGTTCACTAAAACATTGAAATAATAGTTGATAGTAAGAAAGTAAATGAATGAAAGAATAAAAGAGTAATATCGCGGCACAAAACAAAAAACTTCAAAAGAGGAAAATTTTCCTTCAACTCGACGACCGCAGTTTGGTGGGGTAAACGTCACGACTACGTAAAATCATAGCAGCTGTATGACCTTAAAACAAGAGGATTGTCTTTTATGACGCGTGCTCCTAGTTTGAAACAATGGAACCGGTGTCAACTTGTTTTTGGTACATCTATAAGTGGAGAGAGAGTGTGTTAAAAATGTGACTTGGTGGGGAAAGAGTGTGTGTGGGGGGGGGGGGTTGGAATAAAGAAAAAAAAACGCGTTAATAATAAGTGAGCGACAACTTTCTGGCTATGGTATTATTTTATGAAAGAAAAGTTACATTTGAGATATAAATGACGTGTGTATATTTTTTTTTGGATGGGAAGTGAAGGGTAGGGTAAACAGACGTACTGTGGGCGATGTGAAGCAAAATATGACAGGGAGGGAGGGAACGGATCCAGCAGGAATGGAATCACCCAGATCATGACAAAAACGACCCCTATTATAATCTTCCCAGACAAGCTCAAAATATTATCTTCAGACTCAGAACTGGGCACAACAGACTAAGACAACACATGTTCCGAAGGCTAGGCATTGGAAACAGTGAGGACTGCCCATGTGGGATGTCTCCAGAGAATGCAGAACATGTTCTCCAAACATGACACAGCTCGCAACAGGTTCTGGCCACTGATGACCTCCTTCAATCAAAAACTTTATGGGAGCGAGACGGACCTGGATGCCACCGTGCAGTTCATCATAACTATAGGCCTGGTCGTTTGAAATCCTCCATAATCATATATCGAGAACAAAGAAGAAGAAGAAGGGAGGAAAGAGGGGTTGACATACGTCATTAGTCCGGAAACTGCGGTACGAAAAAAAAACGGTTAGGCATTGTTGTTAAATTAAAAGAAAATAATTCGCATCATTGACGTGATTGATACATGTCCATAAACTGGTCTCACTAGCTAATTCAATAGACATATATGCTAATGCTTATTAAATATGTTATAATTCATTATATCTCTTTCGTAAATTAAAACGACTTGTTTATTATGCCAATGTTACGCTTTGATATTATGACATATTAGTTTGAATACAAACAATTGTATTATATTGTGTCGATTAAAATGTGCGTTAATTTGCGATTAAAATTTTTAATCATGCGTTAATTTTGATCAATTTTTTAATCGAACAGCAGCTATAATAACAATATGTCTAACAGGTATGATAACGGTAATTGAATAATTTCACAAATCGACAGTACGCAGTGAGCCAAAGACAGAGGCAACGTTTAACCTTATTAAGTTATATTTGTCTATTCATGAGATACCAACAGGACAAACTCATAAAAAAAAGAGATAAAGTACAGGGATTAATGTAAATCCCTTTATAACAGAGATAAAGTATAGGGATGAAGGAAAATCCTTTTATAACGGTGATACTGTATAGGGATTTAGGGCTATCCCCTTATAACAGAGATAAAGTATAGGGATTAATTCAGAGAAATCCCTTTATACCAGAGATAAAGTATAGGAATTAAAATAGATGTTTTGTGGGGGTCTACCTTAGCCCTAAATCGGGGTGGGACCAACTACCACCCGTGGGCAAAGTATGACCAGTGAGGGTGTGATTTTACTAGCAATCCGTCCCCCCCCAACCCCTCCCCCCCCCCAATAGCATAAGGCTCTCAGCACCGCCATTGCGTTACATATAAACACTGTATCCATCTGCTCCAAGTTCTGCCCATTCTGTCTAAAAACAATGTGGCCCACGAGTTCAAGACCCAGCAGTTCCAGTTACTGGCATCCGCCGTTACTGTCTCAACGGACATTAAAGATTTAGCTACTGAGTAAGGGGGGGAGGTGGATAAGGGGGCCAGCAAACTGATGTCCAGAGCCTCGAAACAAGGGCATGCATGCTATCCCTTGGCTCTTAGACACTTTAACCAAATAGCGATCTTGGGGAAAAAAGTGTGTCTCTTAACATGCGGGTTGGGGGGAGGGTGGGGGGGTTAATAGATAAAATGACGTCATCAAAAGCTGCCTTTCGTGAAATGAAAGTGATGTCCGCGATACGTCTTGACGAGCTAATAAAACTATGGTATCCGATGTAACGGTTAGCAGTTATTATATTGTGTTTGTGGAAAATGTCTTTTTTTTTGTGCTCAGACCTTGACATTGCTAGTTGATTGTTCAGTATCAACAGAGCCTCGGTCCTGTAAGATGGCCGCATCTGTAGGGACCCCGCTCATGTAAGATGGTTCGCATCTGTAGGGGCTCTGCTAATGTATGGAGGGCTCAGCACCTGTGTCTGTAGTGGGCGCCCACTAGAGATTCTTTTTGTTACCCTTAATGTAACAAAGGGCTCAAGGGCCCTGAGTACAAACAATAAACACGCAATGACAGCTTTTGATACAAAATGAGAACAAAACAGAATAAATGAAAGACACTCTGGTCTAATTACCTTCCATTGATTTAATTTTTCAGTGTTACTTCAAAGCAACAAATACTAAAGTGAAAGACACAATTAGTTACCTCTGAATGGATTTATAAAAATACATACAAATACAAACTTAAGAAAACATTGGGAAAAATTTGTTCCGTTTCTGTAATTTTTTCGTATATAACTTATTTCATGGTTGCATTTTTATACTGCTCAGATTATAATGTTTTTGTCAGCTGTTCCTGTATCCAGTTGTAAAAATACGAAACTTCGGAGTAGACACCTGGTATACCTGGTCTGGCACAGCCTTCTCCGTATGACGTAACACCAACCAGGTTCCATTTGCTAGTGGCGTCATCAAGACAAAACAGAGGCCCGCCAGAATCTCCCTGGTAAACGAAATATATCATACATGTATCAAGACATGTATCATACATGTATCCAAACATGTATCATACATGTATCCAAACATGTATCATACATGTATCAAGACATTAACATACATGTATCCAGACATGTATCATACATGTATCAATACATGTATCATACATGCATCAAGACATCTATCATACATGCATCAAGATATGTATCATACATGTATCAAGACAATATTTATAAATGTATCCAGGCAACTATCATGCATGTATCAAACTTAAAACTTATTTATCAACGCAAGTATCACAGCGAACCATATATGTACCAGCATATGTATCCAACTTACCATGCATGTATTAAAATGTGTATCAAACTTAGAGTACATGATTCAGCCAAGCCCACCGACAGAAATTTCGGGCCCCTGAGCAGGGCTATCAAGCCCCCCCCCCACCGTGATGATAATAATATTTTCAAAAATTAATTGGCCAGCTCAGTCCGGGCCCCTAAAACCCACCCTAAAACTCGCCGGGCCCCTGGGCATGTGCCACCCTGCCCCCCCTCGGCGGCACTAGTTTCTGCAAATGTATCAAAACTTGCCATACATGTATCAACACTTGCCATACATGTATCAACACTTGCCATACATGTATCAACACTTGTGTCAAACTTACCATACATGTTTCAACACTTGTATCAACACTTACCATACATGTATCAACACTTGTGTCAAACTTACCATACATATTTCAACACTTGTATCAACACTTACCATACATGTATCAACACTTGTGTCAAACTTACCATACATGTATCAACACTTGTGTCAAACTTACCATACATATTTCAACACTTGTATCAACACTTACCATACATGTATCAACACTTGTGTCAAACTTACCATACATGTATCAACACTTGTGTCAAACTTACCATATATGTATCAACACTTGTGTCAAACTTACCATACATGTATCAACACTTGTGTCAAACTTACCATACATGTATCAACACCTCCAGCTGGTTCCCCTGCACACAGCTGTGAGTCCGGGGCATTTAAATAACCAGCTGGGGCGTTAGGGAAAGCTGCTGCGCAGTCGGCCCCTTGGTAGGCAGAGATAGATGCAGACTGTAGGATGTCTGACGGGGTGTAGCTGTTCTCTGTGTGTAAAAATATTAATAAAGAAGATCGCCATAAGACCTGTGTGTGTCTGTCTATGTCTGTCTATGTGTGTGTCTGTCTATGTCTATGTCTGTCTAGGTGTGTGTCTGTCTATGTTTATGTTTATCTATGTGTGTGTCTGTCTATTGTTTATGTGTGTGTCTGTCTATGTGTATGTCTGTCTATGTGTATGTCTGTCTATGTATGTGTCTGTCTATGTGTGTGTCTGTCTATGTGTGTGTCTGTCTATGTGTGTGTCTGTCTATGTCTGTCTATGTGTGTGTCTATGTGTATGTTTGTCTATGTGTGTGTCTGTCTATGTGTATGTCTGTCTATGTGTCTGTCTATTGTGTGTCTGTCTATGTGTCTGTCTGTCTATATGTATGTCTGTCTATGTGTGTGTCTGTCTATGTGCATGTCTGTCTATGTGTCTGTCTATTGTGTGTCTGTCTATGTGTGTCTGTCTATGTGTATGTATGTCTATGTGTATGTCTGTCTATGTGTGTGTCTGTCTATGTGTATGTATGTCTATGTGTGTGTCTGTCTATGTGTATGTCTGTCTATGTGTCTGTCTATTGTGTGTCTGTCTATTGTGTGTCTGTCTATGTGTGTGTCTGTCTATGTGTATGTATGTCTATGTGTGTGTCTGTCTATGTGTATGTCTGTCTATGTGTCTGTCTATTGTGTGTCTGTCTATGTGTATGTCTGTCTTTGTGAACGTCTGTCTATGTGTATGTCTGTCTATGTGCCCGCGCCTCATTCTAAGTACGTTACTGTCTATTATTTAGCTTGTATGTTTTTACTATATATGGGTTAATATGTCTGTCTATTTAGGGGTCTATATATATCTGTGTTTACATCTGTCAATAGGCCTTTCCATCGGTGTATATTTTTATCAATATATATATATATATATATATATTAATATGTCAGTTTGTCTACTTGATCTGTCTACTTGACCGTCTGTCTACTTGACCGTCTGTCTATCACACTCACCGTTGAGAAGTCCCCATCCAGCTATTTGGCATTTCTGTCCAGATGTCACCTGGTATGTTGGATCCAGGCAAACAGGCGTGGCACAGATCTTAGTGAGATCAATGGGCGTGGTTAACGTTAGAACGGCGATGTCATTGGCTGAAAGTTGACGTTAGTACATACATACATACATACATACATACATATATATATATATATATATATATATATATATATATATATATACGTTTATCTGTGCTGTACATTACATTTTCGATATCTAAACTTTAATAACCGGGGGAAAAAAATCTCATTCCGGATTGGAAGGAGCTTGATAAAATATATCTGCATCTTGCCAAACCCAATGACGTCATAAACATCTTTTCATTCCACTCTAGTCAACGTCTCTTAAAACTGTCTGTCTGTATTTTATTTTAAGAGCTTTTTCAATATGTTTTTAATTTTCTTTAATGTGCGTTTAAAATATAATCTATAGTGTTTTTTTCCTCCTGTGTGATATTTGTACGTTTTGTAAACATTTATTAATTTTTAAAGGTAAAATTGAAGTGGGAAAAAAATAGAAGTGTAGGCTACAATGTAAACATTTCTAGCGTTAAATTATAGCATAAATGTACACTTTTCTGTTGGTAGGATGTGGTGTAGATGCTCGGCTCTCGACCTGAGTTCGATCCTCAATTTTCGAGGTCCTGGTGAAAGTTTATTAAAGTTTCACAAGTCCCACCCAGCTTTAAATGGGTACCTTACCTAAAGTTGGGGAAGTAGAGGCGGCTGGGCGCGTTGTGCTAATCACACAATCCCTTCATATTCCGAGTATATAGAAACAGATGAATTCTACACTTCATCTGCCCCGATGGCACTTTAGAGCTGAGTGAACTTTAACTTGTACACATTTCTAGGGTAAAATTATAACATAAATTCATTCACACTTCTGTTTTATTAGGCGACACAAAAAAATGAGATTTTCATTTCTGGGAGTCTATGGTGTCTCCATTAAATAATTGATGAATATTTTATTCCTATGATAGTTTAATATAAATATATATATATTAATTGGGACACCGCTTATTTGGGACAGCCGCTTATTTGGGACAAATCTCAAAGAAACAAAACCAAGAAACCAATAGTAAATTTGTATTTTTAATTGGGACAGCCGCTTAATTGGGACAAAAAGCCTCGGTCCCGATGTGTCCCAATTAAGCGGAATCGACTATATATATATATATATATATATATATATATATATATATATATTTAATCAGTATAAAAAACGGCCCATTACAGGTTTATGGCAGTGGTCCCCAACCTTTTTTCTCGCCGCGAAACGGTCGACGTTTGACATTCTAGATTGTTTTGATTTACTACGCCACTGCCGCTCACATCCGCTCAGCTTCCGGTTAATGTCTCGTCCATGGAAATTCGACCAAATCTCGAGAGAAATATACGACAGTAAAAAAATAAAAAGGAAATAATATAATGTTTCTTGGGTGGCCCAGTGCCATTAGATCCACGGACCGGTCCGCGGCCCGGGTGTTGGGAGACCACTGGTTTATAGGATCCTTATCAATATAACATAAACAGCTGAGTCAAGGTAACATTAGCTACAGGTTATTACAGATGAATCACAAACAGCGTCTTATATATCAAATATGTTAAAGCCCTCCTTGTGTTATAGATCTAAAATTGTACACTTTAAGATTCATTTTAATATCAACAAACTAAACATATCTGTTACTTCATTTACTTTCATCTCGATTCAGTCAAGAGAGATCTTCTCAGTACTATGATTCTCTCTTTAAAATTGAAAGAAAATGGGTCACCAAAATTATGGAGATAATGTCAATTGAAAATAAACCACTTAAATTATCGCATTTTCGAAAGTATAAAAAAAATAAACAGCAGTTGTCCGTTTACAGGGGCGTGACTGAGTGGTAGGTCAAGTTTGGTTGGTAGCTGGTATATACCAGGCATCTGGCTTGATTTTGCGAGTGCAGGCAAACGTTCTTCCTTGTTCAGTGTGTTTCTGGGTGGTACAGTTTCAGTATGGTAAGAATTATGATATATTACATGTGAATAGTGTGTGTGTATATAAATATATATATATATATATATATATATATATATATTGTAGTAACTTTAATTACTATACACAGACAGAATGACACACAGGACACGTGGGTTCAATATAACTCAAGACTAATACTTTATTTATTACTTGAAATTCACTTTACATTTAAATCTACAACTACTAAGCTAAACTAATACATCCACATGGAACAATCACTACAGCGACAAGCGAGTCGAACGTGTTACCTTCAGGTAACGAACTCGTTGTTCTAAATATCACTTCCTAATTGCTCAGTCACGACTGTCCACTTTTATTTCTGCTCACTGCTTATATCTAAGGTCCGAAGTAGATCCCCTACCCCCTCAATTCAGGTCACGTGACTGGTCTCGACGCATCGTCCTGATGCTAGCGCCAGATGAGAAGGGGGAGGGGAACGACTGTTGTTTCACCCCCACCAACATCTCTTATTTACACACCTGTCCAGGTGACGACTGGTGCAGCGCCGTGTATTAGAATAAGAGGGCTACATGTGTTAGAATTGAGAGGGTTACAATAATATATATATATATATATATATATGTGTGTGTGTGTGTGTGTGTGTACACTCCATCAGCCCTGAGGCACAATGATCAAGGAAGTACGAATTCCTTCACTCACCAAAATATATGTCACGCCTGAGGTTATAGGTCACTGACCTGTTTAGATCTATATCGTTTCCGGCCAGAAAACAAAAAGAAAAAAAAATGAGAGAAGAAAACATTTTTCGAAAGAAATCGATGACATTGTGTGACTGGTGCAGTGAAAGTAATGATTGACATTGTGTGACTGGTGAGGTGAAAGTAATCGATGACATTGTGTGACTGATGCAGTGAAAGTAATCGATGACATTCTGTGACTGGTGAGGTGAAAGTAATCGATGACGTTGTGTGACTAGTGCAGTGAAAGTAATCGATGACATTGTGTGACAGGTGAGGTGAAAATAATCGATGACATTGTGTGACTGGGGCAGTGAAAGTAATCAATGACATTGTGTGACTGGGGCAGTGAAAGTAATCGATGACATTGTGTGACTGGGGCAGTGAAAGTAATCGATGACATTGTGTGACTGGGGCAGTGAAAGTAATCGATGACATTGTGTGACTGGGGCAGTGAAAGTAATCGATGACATTGTGTGACTGGGGCAGTGAAAGTAATCAATGACATTGTGTGACTGGGGCAGTGAAAGTAATCGATGACATTGTGTGACTGGGGCAGTGAAAGTAATCAATGACATTGTGTGACTGGGGCAGTGAAAGTAATCAATGACATTGTGTGACTGAGGCAGTGAAAGTAATCCGGGCCTGCTGTTTTCCCCAAAGCCAAAAAAAAAATCATGAAAAGTTATTGAAGACACGTCTTCTCGGTGAGAAAAAAAAGGGGGAAAGACGATTTCATTTGTGTACATTACATCATGTATAATTAAGTGGTTCCCCAACCTTTAATTGCCACGGACCGGTCAGCGTTTGATAAATTTCACCGCGGCCCGATGGATAGGGGAGGGAGGGGGGAGTTTATTATTTCTCGTCCATGGAAAGCCCCAGAATCCCGATAGAAATACACCACAGTAGATATAAAGGAAATAATGTTTCTTGGGCGACCCAGTGCCATTCGATCCACGGACCGGTACCAGTCCGCGCCTCCCGCCGGAGGGGTTGGGGAAACCTCTGATGTATACTGCTGCGGTAATAGCAGAACTCGCTGTTGTGTTTCATTGTGAATGGAAAGTGAAAGTAATAAAAATCACTATAGAACTGTTTTTGTAACTTAATGTATTAAAACTGTATTTACCTTAATGAGTCTGAGAGCAGTTACGGCTCTTTTATGGAAAATGGGGGTTGGGGGGTGGGGGGAGGGGGGTGGGGAGTAAGTAACTTGAGAAGCACGCTGAAAGAGGGGCAAGAGATAGAAGATTACTGTTTTACGGTATACAGCCAACACTACGGTAAAAGCACACAGTAAATGTGTGAAAGGCTAAAGTAGCAGAGCAACACGAACCAGTAAAAAAGTCATATCAAATATCATACTTTTAGGATACCGGGGGGGGGGTACTTATACCTAGCCCTCCCTGCCCCCCCCCCCCACACAGAACAAAACAAAAACAAATGGTTCTGTGCCTATTTTGCTATATCTGTATCTCTCTACATGCACATGTCAATACTGGATTTGTGCCTGTTTAGCTATATCCGTATCTCTCTACATATACATGTCAATACTGGATCTGTGCCTGTTTAGCTATATCTGTATCTCCCTACATATACATGTCAATACTGGATCTTTACCTGTACACATCTATATCTGTATCTCCCTAGATATACAATATACATGTCAATACTGGATTTGTGCCTGTTTAGCTATATCGTTTTCTCTCTACATATGCATGTCAATACTGGATCTGTGCCTGTATACATGTCAATACTGGATCTGTGCCTGTATACATGTCAATACTGGATCTGTGCTTGTATACATGTCAATACTGGATCTGTGCCTGTTTAGCTATATCGTTTTCTCTCTACATATACAAGTCAATACTGGATCTGTGCCTGTATATATGTCCATAAAGATGCACTAGAAATTTTTTTAAAAATAGCGTCTTACTTTTGTCATCGTAGTTGAAGTTTGGATTCACAGCGACGCCATTCACCATGTCTATCTCGAAGACTTGTTCTGTTCCTTCTACGACAGAGGCGTCGTACTCACCAACAGTGGCCGTTATACTTGAAGCTTCACTGATAGAAAAGTAGATGTGAAAAACATATATACATGTGCATGGTGTATGGTGTGTCATGTATATAAGTTCTATATAAAAGTTTGGATTAGACTGTTTGATTGGTCCTTCTTATTTATTTATCTATTTATCTTTCCCCATACATCATCTGTCTATTTATCTGTCTACTTACCTACATAACTACCTTTCTATCTATGTATGTATCTATGTATGTATGTATCTATCTGTCTGTCTGTCTGTCTGTCTATCTATCTGTTTCTCTATCTATCTATCGACCTATCTATCTATGTATCAATCTACCTAACTACCTATATATCTATATATCAATCTACCTACCTACCTACCTACCTATCTATATATATATATATCTAATCTAACTACCTATATATCTATCTACCTATCTATCTACCTATCTATCTACCTATCTTTCTACCTATCTATCTTATTATCTATATATCTATCTATCTACCTATCTATATATCTAACTATCTATCTATCTATGTGTCTATCTATCTGTCTGTCTATCTATCTATCTATCTAACTATCTGTCTGTCTATTTATCTATCGACCTATCTATCTATATATCACTCTACCTACCTACCTACCTATATATATATATATATATATATATATATATATATATATATATATATATATATATATTTAACAAAGGGTAGCCTTTAGTAAATAAAATTTGCTTTAGATGTAACGAAATGTACTATAATTAATCAATACCGGATGTGGAATAAGAAAGGGGCCGTGTCCGAAAGCGGTGCAACAGGTGAACGAGTACTTGTGATTCAATTTTTTTTACCTCATTGAATATTTCCGGACAAGGTGCTAACCACAAAATCCCTTGGTATGCCGCGGCAGCAGAAACAGATGAATTTTACATTTCATCAGGCCCCTTTTAACCCCCCTCCCTCCTCAGCCCCCTTACCCCAAGGGCTGTAAAATAATGAATATTTACTAACTCGTCATCTTGCTTTTGATTACTTGTAGCAATAATAATATCATTATTGCATTTTTCTTTTATTGGAAGTTTCATAAGCAATCAATTTTTTCTTTTTTTTTATACATATTTTTTTTTTTTTGCTTCTGTGGGGGGGGGGGGGATAAAACCATAACTTACGTGACGCAGTGGGCAGCGGTCACAATGTGTGTGGCGTCCAGTATTGTTCCCCCGCACACCGCGAAACCCCCAATGTTGAGACGCACCATCCAGGGGTAGGCGGTGCAGGAGCCCGCTGCCACACCACCCACGATTCTCGCAGTGACCAGCAGTCCCGATGAAATGACGGAGGAAGTGCGAGTGGCCAAATCGCTGACCCCACACTGTTCTGTGAACGAAACAAACAAAAAGTTAAAAAAAAAACAGTTAAATAATTTTATGGCATTCTTTTTGATTGGACTCCGGGTTATACGTTAACCCCCCCCCCCACACACACATTGTTCTGTGAACGAAATAAACAAAAAAAAACAGTGAAATAATTTTATGGCATTCTTTTTGATTGGACTCCTGGTTATACGTTAACCCCACCCCCACACACACACACACACACACTGTTCTGTGAACGAAATAAACAAAAAAAACAGTGAAATAATTTTATGGCATTCTTTTTGATTGGACTCCGGGTTATACGTTAACCCCCCCCCCACACACACACACACTGTTCTGTGAACGAAATAAACAAAAAAAAACAGTGAAATAATTTTATGGCATTCTCCGGGTTACACGTTAAAATTTGTTTACATGTCTAAACGTTTAGTGTAGTTAAATTCTATAATTTAATTCGACGTTACATTTACTTGATTTTTGTTTTTTTTTTTTGTTTTTTTTACTAAACTACCCACATACCCGGCATTGCCCGGGAATTTGCGACAGACTGTCTTTAGCAACTCCCACCCAGCGACCGTGAAGATGGTGATTTCTAATAAGAGCGCTGCTGTGAGCTCTATCCGTTCCAGCGGTTCTCAACCAGTGATACCGGGAAAGGTTATGCTAGGGTACGTAGCCACATATAATGTTCGTTTAAAACAACCAAGAGTTTGAAGAAGGTCGCCAGTTCGCCACGTGACACATCGCCAAACCACGTGACCCAAGTATTGCATTAGAAAGATAGGCACATTCCATTATGAAAATAAGGACATTTATTCGCGAATTTCTCCCCCACGGACATACTTTCGAACCTTTCGGAGTACAGTCGCGAAAAAAGGTTGCAAACCGCTGTGCCACTCTCCCCCACTTACAGTACCCGAGTCCGAGCGGCACGAACCCAGCCAACGTATAGCAAGAACCCAGCCAACGTATAGCAAGAACCCAGCCAACGTATAGCAAGAACCTTCCTCAATCTATCATGCTCCCGCCAACCTAGGTCACGAATGTATTCTTAATTAGGTCACGTTTGTTAAATAATTATAGTTCTGGTGGAGAAGTAATTAGATGACGAATACAGTACTATTTATGGCGTTTTTGTAGTACTATTTAGGGTTACGGTTCTACATACTATTGGAGTACTAATTATTGGGCAATAAAATTAAGACATCATCCAAAAATAAATTCTAATACAGACATGGGTCAACTTTGGACCAAGTTCGATCCAGCCCTCGCCTCTCTTTCTCTCTCTCTCTCTCTCTCTCTCTCTCTCTCTCTCTCTCTCTCTCTCTCTCTCTCTCTCTCTCTCTCTCTCTCTCCTACATTTTTTCACATCGATGACTCTACATTTAATTGATCCAGATCACAGATTTGATATTACACAAATTGCGCAAGCCTCGTTTTGAAACAATGTTTACATCGCCACCATTAATGATATTTACTCTCATCAGTCCATTCATTGAATAGAAATGTTTATTATATATATCAGCTCCAAAAAAAAAAAAAAACTCATGAGCTAAATAATATATTATCGCTTTTTTATATTTATAAAGCAAATTGAAATCTTTTTTATTCATATTTCATGTCTTGAAAAGAACAACAAGAAAAGGAGTAAATAGGTCTGTGTGTTTTTATGAATGGAAAGCGTTAATGGAAACAAAAGTGAATAACAACAATGGCGCGAGAGTATTTAACACAAAAACGAGGACTATTTATATAGCGATGCGCTATCTGTATAATATATTCCGAAATCTGTGATCCGGCCTATCATC
This sequence comes from Bulinus truncatus, assembly GCA_021962125.1. Classification (NCBI taxonomy): domain Eukaryota; kingdom Metazoa; phylum Mollusca; class Gastropoda; family Planorbidae; genus Bulinus; species Bulinus truncatus. The sequence goes on from JAGDYQ010000262.1 coordinate 402,195, forward strand.
TAAATTTAAGTACAAATGGGGGCCCGAGATTCAAAAAGTAAGTCCACTCTAGCCCCTAATTGTGATGATTTTTACTATAAAAGAATAATTGATAAAAGACCAGGACTTTTTTGTTGACTTTCCTGGTTAATTCTTCTTTTGTTATTGCTGCTGTTATTGTTTGTTTCTTTTTATTTATTACTAGCTGTACCCTGCAAAACCTTTGCATAGAGTTATATTCCCTTAGGTTTGATCAGTAGGCTAGGTTATTTTTGGTTTCGGACAGATCCGATTTTTTCATGATTTTCATTACTATTTTTTACGTTTGACGATTTTAAACTGGAATGCTGTTGTATTTATTCTTTACTTTTGATTTAACGCAGAACCCACACCGCTATTATTTATATAAATTATTTTTTTTTTTTTGTATTTTAATGTAAGAAAACATTGAATGTTTCATCTTTTGACAAAGAAACATTATCGCGACCAACGAAATTGAATCATGTCGTTAATTAATCATCACGAATGATTACTTTTAAAGTTAATAACAGATCAATGTGGTAGTTTAGATTTTCTCACCTGAAGTATCCACTGGCGCGGTTGTTGTGGTAGTGGTGGTTGGTGTTGTTGTAGTGGTGGTTGGTGTCGTTGTAGTGGTGGTTGTTGTGGTTGTAGTGGTGGTTGGTGTTGTTGTAGTGGTGGTTGGTGTTGTTATAGTGGTGGTTGGTGTTGTTGTAGTGGGGGTTGGTGTTGTTGTAGTGGTAGTTGGTGTTTTTGTAGTGGTGGTTGGTGTTGTTGTAGTGGTGGTTGGTGTTGTTGTAGTGGTGGTTGGTGTTGTTGTAGTGGTGGTCGGTGTCGTGGTAGTGGTAATCGGGGCCGTTGTAGTGGTGGTCGGTGTCGTTGTAGTGGTGGTCGGCGCTCTCGTGGTGGTGGTAGGGGTCGCTGTAGTTGTGGTTGGTCGTGCTGTTGTAGATGTGATTGTCGCGGTTGGCTTGGCTGTTGTAGGTGTGGTCACTTTAACGGTCGTGGTGGTAGGCCTCAGCGTTGTTGAAGTTATTTCCTGCCCGCACTTCAAAGTATTATAGACTAAACTGGAAGACACAAAGCCGCGAGTGTTCATGTTTGTGTTTTTTGTTGTTGTTGTTGCTGGGTTTTTTTTTTAAATTATCACAATTTACTTTGCTTTATATATTTGTATTATATATTGAACTTTACAGACCAATTGAAAATAGTATCTTTTTTCTTTTTTTAAGAAATGCATGAATCAAATAAATCTTAAAACGTTTCACAACCAAGTTTCTTATGGATTTTGACAGATTCTTATTAAAATATTTTTATTGTTGTTGTTGTTTTTTTTAATGTATCACACTTTATTACAATTTACAATGTAAAAAATTGTAGAATCTTCAATTGACAGACAATCCACATGACATAGGACAACACATGACGTAGGACGACACATGACGTAAGCAGAGGTGTACCTAGGGTGGGGGGAGGGGGTCCCAATTCGAAAGTCCCCCCGGGCCTCATCTTGAGGGTGGCCCCCAAAAATTGATTTTACATTAAATATTAAGTAGTTTATCTCATGTCATGGTGTCAAATTTCACAATGCAGGGCCCCCAAAGAGGCTAATTCCCCCGGCCCCCAAATCCCTAGGATCGGCACTGGACGTAGGACAACACATAACGCAGGACAACACATGTTTTAACCCAGTGGTTCTCATTTACATTTTACATTTCACGACCCACTATAAATTATTTTATTGTCGCGACCCCACTGTACAGAAAGAAAGTGATAACCAAAAAAAAATTATAAAATTGTCATTTAAAAAAAAAAATAGATTTTTCTTCTTTTACTTTCCCTATGAACAGACTTGTACATTTCTAGCATACAGAAGATAACTTGTGATCATGCACACATGGATGCACGATCCGTAAATTGTACCCACTTTTTTTTAGAATCTATGTTTAAACCATCTTAAATAAATATATATATATATATATATATATATATATATATATATATATATATATATATATATATATATATATATATATATATATATATATATATATATTCTCAGCAATCTGAATCTTAAAACCAAGATTTCTTACTAAGCAGTTTCTATAAGATATCTTTAAGTGATAACCAATAAACGAAAACGACTAATTGACCAATGCATGCTCCTTGCCCCACCCACCCCACTCTCACCACACCCTTGAAACCCCTAGGAGATAGCTTTATGGAGCGTGGATCTTTTTGTAAACATTTTTCTACTCAATGCAATTTTTTAATGCAATACACACACACACACACAATATATATATATATATATATATATATATATATATATATATATATATATATATATATATATTGTTTTAAAACAAAACCATCAATATACATATTGTCAGTCTCACTTCTGTCTAATGAAGATCGAAAGTAAGAATACTGTTTCCTGTTTAAATATTAATGACATCTTGCCTTCGTCTCGTTTTGATAAATGGGTCATTCCATGTCAACTCAACCAGTGGTGTTCACCCGACCCTCTCAGATCTTCCTGAAATTTTCATAGCTTGTGATACATTCAAAGTTGAGTAATTCCTGAAAATTTTAGACCATTTAGTCAAAAACTTTCCGAGTTATGATTTTTTAAAGTTTCAAGGGTAGTCGCGAGTTCGCGTGACATTTACATTTTCGCTATATTTGAACGTGAATATTTCAAAAGCTAAAATTTCATGTTGGTGTCTTAACGTCTTCTTGGTGAAAAATCTGCATGAATTTGCCTGATTTCTACACTATCGTGGACCATAGTAATTGTGAATGTTTGAACTGACATCTTTGATGGACTGGGTTTTCTTATTGTGAATTTCATTTTTTCACTTGACAAATATATTCGGATATGTTTCTAAGTGAATAAGTACTTTTAAATGATTTTTTTGTGTAATATTTGCTTGCAAAAACATCATGAATGTAATGCAAAAATGTCAAAAAAAAATTTTTTGAATGGTTTCTTAATTATTTCATTTTATATCACTGTATGTTCAGATTTCATGTAATTTAAATAAAAATTATGAAATTTCTTTTTTTAATTTTATAAGAAAAATTTACTTTCATAAAAATTTATGACAATTTATTAATATTTGATATTTGGAGCCTTTGCTAATAGATCACATGAGGACTCATTTCTTTGTCTTCTTTTATCTTATTATTGATATAACGTATTCCTCTATGTGACGTCAGAATTTATAGAACTAATATATATATATATATATATATATAACAGAACTCAGTACAGTACACAAATATAACAAACACTATAATACAACTCTGCTTATTTAAAGATCTCATAACTATTTCTACTATGCCACTGACAGACTACAAAACCTATGTCTATTCTAAGGCCTGTCAGCGCTATACTCTACTACATGTTTCTCTCATCTAATGTATATTAACTTATTCTAACTTAACTTTATAAAGGTCGGGGGATAGAGGGTGATCATGTTCTCTATGCATGTGTCATTACGGGCAACAAAGTAAGTTGGGAGCTTGACCATAACCTTTGGTTACGTAACATGGCCAACTAAGTTTACTTCAGTAATGGGGCAACAGCACAATATAAAAACTGCAATAACTTCAAGAATCTGCATAAAACAGATTTTTGGCAGTGAAGTAGAGTGAAAATTTTTTGCTACTAGTCATGGAAAAAGTCCTTGGGATGGTATTGGCGGCACAGTAAAGAGGCTAGTAGCAAGAGCAAATTTGCAGGCAACTCTGGAACATTAAAAACTAACACCACATCAGGTGTACGATTGGGCAACCAAAAAAACGTTCCAGGAATTCTTATCTTTTTTTGCAGCAATGGATGACGTTAAAGTGCATCGTAGTTGTTTGGTTGAACGATTTGCTTCCATTCAAACCGTTCCTGGTACACGGTCACACCACCGGTTTGTGGCAGTAAGGGAAAAAAAACTCAAGATATTCAGGTTGTCATGTGATAACTGTGATACGATCGTCAAGTTGTCACAAGAACCTGACCGGATAGTTGAACCGGCACCAAGCATTGCAGATCTGCATCCAGGACAGTTTGTGGCTGTTGCATTTTGCCAATTACAAGAAACTGTTTGATAGTAGGACTGTGTGTACATAGATAAGATACCATTAGTTAACTGCATTGGCAGCATAATGAGCATACGCTGATATTCGCCTTGCATGGTTGCTTGTATGGTTGATAAAAACAAACAATCTGTAATTTGATTTTGTAATTTAAAACTAACTGTATTTTTTCATACAATTTGATTGACATTTCATTGCTATGCTGATTTACCATAATACACGTTAATGAGGCCCGTAGCGTGCGTGGTCAAATATTGATGAATACTGTCTGAAGTGCAATGTTTGGAATTTTTTAGGGCATTCTGTGCGCAAGCTACACTTGAGATGAATACATCATTCAACTCAAGATGAAACAATGAGTAAATACTGAAAATTACAGCCAGATAACTCTTTTCGTTTTTGAAATATTCGCTAGGCAATATTCAGTAATAGTGTATACATCATGCAATTTCATGCAGATTTTCACCAAGAAGGCGTTAAGACACCAACATGAAATTTTCACCATAGCTAGTACTTGCCAAGGTTAGCAAGTGTGCAAATATGAAAAGTGTAAATTACTGTCCACATGGTCATCTGGGGGTAGCAATGCGTGCGAAAATGGACGACCATGATGCTAAAAAGGACCCACCATGAGTACACTATTATAGATTAACAGGAATTCTCTATCAAAATAATAAACACATATATGGTACTTACTAACTGTATAACAAACATCATTTTATGTCTTATAGGTTCTTGGCTATACCGGGTCAAATATTAATGAAAACTGTCTGAAGTGCAATGTTTGGAATACATCATTCAACTCAGGATAAAACAATGAGTAAATACTGAAAAATTCAGCCTGATACCTCTTTTAGTTTTTGAAATATTTATGTTCAAATATCGCGAAAATGTAAATGTCACACGAACTCGCGACTACCCTTAAAACTTTAAAAAATCATATCTCGAAAAGTTTTTGAATTAATGGTCTGAAATTTTCAGGAATTACTCAACTTTGAATGTACCACAAGCCCTAAAAATTTCAGGAAGATCTGAGAAGGACGGGTGAACAATTGTCAAAAAACTGGTTGAGTTTACATGGAATGACCCAAATGTTTTTTTTAAAAAAAACGAAATTCTCATATGAAATAAATAGACCCACATCAATGACCTGTTCATGATGACCTTAAAGTTGAACTAAGGTATATCTCTGTGATAATAGTGTTCATGGTTCAATTAGTAGCTAATAATAAATAGTAAAAAAAAAAACTCTTACTCTGCTGAAACTTTGACACCGCAATATCGTGAACTAATGGCGTAGTTGTGAAGGACATAGCAGGCTGCTTCCTGATCAAAACGAGGCTGATCTGTGATGGCACAATTCAGAATTGATAAATGTATTATATATAAATATTTATATTTATAGATAGATTAGATAGATAGATAGATAGACAGACAGACAGACAGACAGACAGATAGATAGATAGATAGATAGATAGATAGATAGATAGATAGATAGATAGATAGATAGATAGATAGATAGATAGATAGATAGATAGATAGATAGATAGATAGATAGATAGATAGATAGATAGATAGATAGATAGATAGATAGATAGATAGATAGATAGATAGATAGATAGATAGATAGATAGATAGATAGATAGATAGATAGATAGATAGATAGATAGATAGATAGATAGATAGATAGATAGATAGATAGATAGATAGATAGATCCCAAATCTGTGTGATATTTATTTAAAGAGTACTCACATTAAGATGCTAATTAGCTTGCTAACTAAGTAATTTTATAAATTATACAAACTACTTAAGTGTTAAAAATAGGTCAGATCGCGAAAGGGACTTTTAATGCACACATGGCAGGCCAAGACCTAAAGAATGATATATACATCATGGGTCTAGGACGTATGGTTGTTGAGATCTAGGGTGATGACGGACAGACAGACAGACAGACAAATCGGAGACAATAGAGAAAAAAAAGTACTTACAGTAATAATGTCTTTTTTTTCTACCCACTCTAGCAGGTGACCTTTGCTGGTATGAGGTCAAATCTTGATTAGGGTCAGACAACATCATGTCTGGTTAAAGAAAGAACGAGATGAATTAAAACAAAAAAAACACACATTTTATGCTTGTATTTAATTGAATTTTCAAACATATTGAAAAGTCAATAATAAAATTAGAGTATTGAAAGTTTATTTATTTAATCAAAAGTTGTGCTATAAGTCTAAGGTCTCTGAACGACATCACAAACAGATTTGGAAATAATGTCAGGGGCACAAAGCGCGCGCCGTTGGTCCCGATTTCGAAAGGACCCCACTTAACAGCAACTTTACACTTGTAACGGGGGGGGAGAAGAGAGGGGGGAAGAAGTATCTAATATCCCCGCGGTCTCGGTCAATTTTAATCAGCCTCTGATATCCAGGGCCTCCGAGATAAATTATGGGCCCAGGAGCCGGAAAGGTTGATGGGCCCTCTAAAGGAACAAATTACTGGTTCTTACGACCTATCTTCACATTCAAAGGCCCCCCTCCCTTGTTCTCCGTGGGGCCCCCTTAAACTCCATGGGGGGACCCTCTTAGGGTTCATGAACACCCTTGACCTTCATGGGCCCCGCAGCAATATCATAGCTGCGCCGTCCTTTCCCCATGGCCTTCGTGATTAGAAAGTGATTTACTATGTGTATGTTGCACCATCAGGAATGGTCAAATGTATTTCAAATTCCGACCAATCGGACGACAGCATTAACGGTTGGTCGCTTGATGACTCAGTTTTTTTTTTTTGTTTTTGTTCAATGACAAACTTGCAGAGCCGTGTTTTTTTATGGCTAGGCAAACTTGACGACCGCCTAGTGCGCCCCCCCCCCACTGAAAATGCCCCCCCTCCCCCCACCCCAAAGTATTGATTCCTATTACATATGACGCTACTAAAAGTGCGCCGACCAATGCGTAAGCCAAAGTCTCTGTCTCGAGGCCCCCCACATACCTAACAACAACAGATCGCCCCCACCTGTATGACAACAAACAGAAGCCCAGACATTTGACTTCCATTCATGTCCAATCATTTGACAAATGTAACAGTTTCATTTTTGTTTTTAAGGTTAACAACGATTTCCATCTATGTTTACCGTGTACAAAGTTAGCCATAATATTTGCTGTGTCCTGTCTACTGAAGTTTGCTTTGCTCAGGTAGATCATCCCGTTCTCCGCGTCGTTGATTTGTTCCGTGGAAAGACCAGGTGGAAGAATATTTCTGTAGACAGCTCTCAGTACGTCTTCTATTAACCGGAAATTGACCGGACAGTCGGGACAGAACCCTCGCCCGTTGGCCGCAAGAATTATCTCCGTAAGAAGCCTGCGTCGGTCACTCTCAGCCAGAAGTTGCGAGGTGGACGATGGGTCCTGGACAAAGAATTTCTGGGCAATCTTTGACGCGTTGACGGCCAGATTATTAATGGAGTCGTATATCACTGCAGACGCAAGTTCGAGGTCTCCGGAAGTGAGGTTTCTGACGAGGATTGCTCGTAATTGGCTGATCTGCTTTTTGGTCAGCCCAGACACCAATTTACTTCTGAGCGTTTTCAAAATGTCCGTCATGTTTTTGGTGGCTGATTGGTATCGGGATGTCGTGGTGGTTGGCTTGGTGATTGTCACTTTTTTCGTAGTAGTCGTCGTCGTCGTCTTTTGGGTTGTCGCTGTCACTCTGGGCGCCATGATAAAGTAGAGCCTTTTCCCGGGTCTTCGGAAATCTCCGAACCTCCAGTCGTCAGAGCTGTCGTCGGAAGAAGAGTCTGACCAGTCGGAGAAAGGGTTGAGGACAGGAGCGAACGGTGAGGCTGGAAGAGGCTGGAGCGTGTTGACAGAGCCGAGCCACCGCGACAACGGGGCCAGGCGCTGATAGGTGGCGATCGGATCGTAGGTGATTTGAGGGGTGGCGGGAACGGAGACTCTGATCGGCTGGTTAAATATGCCACACATGTAGGAGCTGTAGAGGCTCATCGGGATGTTGTTGGCCAAGGTGAAGAATGTGGCGGGCGGGATAACGGGGGGCGGGGGCGGTGGAGGGGGCCGCGGCGTCGTGGCTGTTGTGGGCTGAATTGCAGGACCTGGAATGTAGTAAACCCCGAACGGTGTCCTAAATAGTAGATAGCCCGTGTAGTTAGTTAGTGGCTGATACTGATAGTTGGTAAGGTAGTTTAAAGCACTGCATGGTGTCACTGCCAAGATGGTGGCCAGGAGAACGCAGTGAATCATGTTTTAAGTCTGAAATATTCAAATAAAAAAAAAAAGATAGTAATAAAGTCTAATATGTCTCAAACAAACTCTGTGCTATATTTGAACATTACTTTTAGTATTTCGATAATGCAATCGGCTACAATCTTTTCACATTTTCGATAATATCAAGCGGATTCTGCCTTAGCGGGGGCGACGATCGGTAGGGAAGGGGACTAGCGAGTACCATTTTCTGAAACTAGTACGAGTGCTATTTTCGGGGGCCTAGAGAAGCAGTCAATATCATGGCCTTTAGTGAGTGCCATTTAGAAGCCTGTGGTGAGTACTTTTAGGGCCTTTGGTGAGCGTCTTTTTCAGGGCCTAGGGTGAGTGTCAACTGAGGGGCCTGGACCAAATGCTTAGCTTTGTTACAGTTTCCACTTTCTACTCACGTTCTTTGACTATAAAATATCCGGGTGCTAAGTTGATTATTTTATTATTTCTTCACGTCATTCATAGTCATTCATTCTCTAACTGTATCCGTCAAGAGGATCACCTGCGCTTATCAACTGGACCTAATAGACTGGAACCCGAGACCGTATCTGAGACTGTACCTGAGACTGTTCACGATATATATATATATATATATATATATATATATATATATATATATATATATATCAATATAAGCATTGAGAATACTTGTAAATTCTTTGCTTAATCTGCTTGTTTTTGATAACAAATTTTTTCGCGTGTCCAAGAAGAACAAGAAATTATACTCTGTCGACGGAGTTTTTTTTTAATTGGATTCAGTTCAAAGAATCCAAATGATTCAAATCACAATATCTATTTATTTATTTATTTATGTTTTTCACCGGCAATGAATTTGTACGTAAAACAGAAACATCGGAAGATGCTCTCTATTGGAGGCCTTTGGGTGAGAGATGGGAGGGTGTGGCAACTAAGGCTAATTTAACGAATTCTTCTTCCTTTGGCTCTACAGCCCATTTAGGGCCCCTGGCCTGCCATACTACTCTTCTCCACTTTTCCCGATCCATGGTTTTCTTCTTCCTCCACTCTCTCACTTCTATGGCTTTAAGGTCTTTCTCCTGTTCCTCAAACCATCTGCTTCTTGGTCTGCCTTTAGGCCTTTCTCATTGGGTGTTTGCCTTATATATTGCTTTTTTGAACCTTTGCTATGTTGTTTTCCATTCTTTCTATGTGCCCTACCCACCTCAGTCTATTCATTTTGATTTCAAATTACATCATCGAAATATAGGCCCCAGCGTTTGACACTTGCTCAGAACCTCCCCCACCCCCACCGCGTACCCAGTGTTTTATCCAGACCATTTCCGGGGGGTAGTTTTCACCCCCGGAATTTGAAATTTCACCCCGCTTTTTTCCCTGAACATGATTACGACCAAACAATACTGTAGTTTTCACCCCCGGAATGTGAAATTTCACCCCCGGATTTTCCCTTCTCACCCCCGGAGGTGCGGGGGTGTGGATAAAACACTGCGCGTACCGCTCCACCCTCGCAATGCAATGAGCGTTATAGTAAAACGTCTATTACTAAGACAATCTTACTATTACTAAGACAATCTTACTATTACTAAGACAATCTTACTATTACTAAGACAATCTTACTATTACTAAGACAATCTTACTATTACTAAGACAATCTTACTATTACTAAGACAATCTTACTATTACTAAGACAATCTTACTTAATTGAAATATACAAAATTTAAAAAAAAAAATAAAAATAAAAACATTGCCTTTCTTGAGTTTCAGATTATTGTCAGAAAATGTTCAAAAATATTAATTTAAACGAAGCTACAAAGTATAAAAAAAAAAAATTCTTTGAAAAACTACTTACCGGTCTTCGGGAGCCTAACTGAAAAACAATTTTTAAAAATATATATTAGAGCGATAATCCCCTGGACGGGAATAGTTTCGTATGTGATAAAACCCTGGCTTTATCGGTCCAGTATCTATTGATACATGGATGAACGAATTCAAAAGACGTCTGTCCGAATTTATAGCAACACTTTGGCAGTGGTTCTCACCGTATGCCCCGCAGCTCCATATTGAATTGGCAGAGGAAGATACCAGGACTTTTAAAACACCATTGTCGGGGTTTTCTGAAAATATTAATTGTAATTTAATTCTAAAAGACTCCGTTGAAATGGTATTATTATTAATTTATGGGTTGTTGTTGTTGTTTTTTTTTTAATTGGGGCCCCGTGAGTTAAAAAAAAAAGTTTGAGGAGCGCACAGGCAGACTTTTTTTTTACAGTGGACCATGCATGTTTGATAACACACAATCAAAGCAAGTGGCTCAAAGTAGGGCGGAGGTGTGGGTGCAAGGTACCCAATCGGCGGCGTTAGGGTGAGGGCGCCGACATTTACAACGTGTGACAGAAAATTGAGGAAATGAATTAAAAAACATAATAATGTTCAATCCATAGTTCTTTTGATGGGCCCTGGGCAAAGACCTCTTAGATATGTGGGGGCCCTAAGGTTATTTTTGAATGGGACTTAAAATGGGATTTAAAAGAAATCAATACTGGAAGGGGCTTTTTTTTTAAATTCTTGACGCTCTCCAAACCCATTGTGGTTTAGCACCAAAAATGATGACGTCATTACTTATAAAAGCCAACATTAGGTGTAAATGTTTTCTTAGATTTGTATTTTTAAATTCTGCAACAAATGTCAGCCATCTCAGGGAGGTAGAAGGTATCATTTGTCATTCGTAACATATCCTACAACAAAGAGTGTTATTTGTCTCCCATGGCACGTCGGACATCAGAAAATCTCATGTATCTTTCGACACATCAGACATTAGAAAGAATATTTGTATTCCATGACATATCAGACATCAGAAAGTGTCATTTGTCTATCATGACACATCAGTTATCGGAAAATGTCTTTTTTTCATGACACATCAGACATCAGAAAATGTCATTTGTCTTTCATGACACATCAGACATCTGAACGTGTCATTTGCATTTCATGACAAATCAGACATCAGAAGGTGTCATGAGTTTATCACGAGACGGTATAATTAAATTTAACGACGTTGCTATTTAAAAAAATCCCTGTCATATGGTAAACATAAAACAATGACACCAATAAATATAATAGGTAATATTCGTGAGCTAAAAAGATAAAATCTATAAAGTTATAGCGAACCTAGATGGCACATTTTCGTGACAGGGACAATGAAAGTTTCAGCATTTCGTCGATGTAGAAAAATGATGTTGTCCAATACGGTTGTAAAAACAGATAGACAAAGGCGTTGGTCTGAAGCGCGTGACAATAGCATGTAAAGGCTTATCAGACAGGCAACTATTGTTACTACACATTGCTGTGAGCTGTTTGTTTAACCCTTTTTTATTATTTCAGCGAATGTTACATCCATACGGTGTCTTGTGAGTGTTATTTTTTTTGTTGCCATTTTTTTTTTAAGAAAAGAAAATAACGTTTAATACGGAAAGAATATTGAGAGATGGTGGTTTATGAATTGTACATAACGTAAACTATAGATATATATAAGATGACGTAAACAGTTCATCACTTATGCAGTTGTATTCGAAACCGTTATCTCGCAAGACTGGGAGACTTCCTAGGACCCACAGTGTATATTGGGGAGGGGGGAGGCAGCCCCGTAGCGTGGAAATTCTACAGCAAGGGCCAGGCATTCTACAGCAGGGGCCAGGCATTCTACAGCAGGGGCCAGGCATTCTACAGCAGGGAGCAGGGGCCAGGCATTCTACAGCAGGGGCCAGGCAAGAGCAGAGGGGGGCCGGGAAATACATTTTACTAAGTAGAACAAATAAGCAGAGGGGGCCAGACAAAACGCAGGAGGGGCCCGGCCCCCCTGCCCCCCCCCGCTACGGGCCTGGGGGGGAGGGTTCTGTAAGGACTTAAATTTCGCCAGCCATAAAGACGGATCTCTTTTCAGGGGGACTCAGGATGAAATTATTTAACATTTGGGGGGTGGGAGATGGGGTTCAGGGAGGGATCCGTGTTTTCAAAAATTAAAAGGAACCCAATATTTGCAGGCGGCATCCCTGAAGGCGGTTGTTGTTGTTGTTTTTTGCCTACTGTCCCAAATGACCTACTCGATCCTCACCGGGGATCGAACCAGGTACCTTCAGGTCGACAGTCGAGCGTTCTACCGCACGACCATCCGTCGGTAGATCTACACAACAAGATAAAAGGAGGGAGGAGGTTGATATAAAACATGTGAAAAACTGTTTAAAACCGTACATCCGTTAAAGGCATGTACTTTGGATAGTTAGATAGATACAACCGCTTTAACTTCACAGTATCAGTATTAACTGAGAAAAATAGAGAGTGAGAGAAACACAGAAATGGAGAGGGAGAGAGAGAGAGAGAGAGAGAGAGAGAGAGAGAGAGAGAGAGAATGGCGTTAAATGGAAGAACAGATTTGCTGGCCGAGAAAGGAAACCATTATTTTGAAGATATCTAAATAAGAATGCAAACATGTTTGTTTGAATCCAATACTGGATAAATATAAATAAGCGTTCAGTTGCATTTGAGATTTACATCGACCCCCCCCCCCATTCCTCTAGTTAACAGCCGACGTCAGCACTAATTATTTGTGGTAAACCAGATCACGTGACAAACACAAGCACAGTTAGTTGCGTAGAACAATCAAAAATAAACATTGCATCATCGCTGTACATGTTATATATAATATACAGATCCAGTGTGTCAACATTTCTGTTACTGTAAAAAAAAAAAAGCTCTGGTGTAATTATAATTAGTTAAACAATAAAATTACAAACTACAAGTTGGGGGTTGTCCATTAATTACGTCAACAAAATGGGGGAACGGGGGGAGGGGGGGTCCAGAAAATTTTTGACAATTGTTGACAAGAGGGAGGGGGGGAGGTCAAGAAAAGTTGACGGTCAACAATGTTACTTTTTTTTTAATTTAATATAACTGCTTAAATAAAGGAAAATTAAGCAGTGTTTGTAGTCCTGTGTTACACACTCGCTTAACATTCAGTATTTTAATTAAACTAACTATATTCCTACTAATATTGCCACATAAACATTTTGGAAGCCACCTTTTTTTTTTTGGGGGGGGGGGGTGTAATCAAATGTTCACGTAATTTTATGGGGGGGGGTCTCTGGAAGTTTGACAAGTTGTTGACAAGGGGGAGGGGGGGTAAAAATCGCCTAAAATTTGTTGACATAAATAATGGACAGCCCCCCTTACATGTACGTTTTAGTGCAAAAGCAATTTTATTAAATAAAACACAATTTTATATCATTGAAAAAATGAACAAAATATTTGTCCATGTGTGCCATTATCGATCCAGTGGCGTAGTGAGCTTAACTCGCGCATGGGGCACAATACCTTTTTAGCGCCCCTCCCTCCCTCCCCCCCCCCATTTAAAAAAACCATATAATACTATATGTAAAATATACCATTTGGCGCCTCTTTGTGAGTAGCGCCCGGGGTATGATGTTCCCCCTTGCCCCCCCCCATCCTCACTACGCCCCTGTATCGATCTTGTAATTTAGCTGATCGCCTCCTAAATGAACAAAAAAAAAATCTTCAAATGACCCCCCCCGGACCCCCGTAAGGTATTATGGGATATCACACTTCTGCTATGTGGTGTTATTTGCTTGGGCAGTGGACACATTTAAAAATATTTAAATTTTCAAGGTCAACATTTTTTTATGTTGTAACGTACCCACCCCCTCCCCTCCTGCCACACTTCAGCAATTTCCCCTCTCCCCCCCCCTCTAAGGTTTGACTGATGACTAAAGGGCCCAAATGTGTATCCGGGCAGCAGAAAGGCTAAGCACAGGTCTGTACTTTCAATATCAATGTTAGGCTGCACTTTTAACTTTATATAGTTGTAATCAAATGCGACTTTTAGCAGGTTTACAAATGGAATCAAGCGTGACAACTCATTTAGAATTGAAGCTTTAACATATGTAATATTTATGGCTGTCTATACTATGGGAGCAGTATAATTATTCGCGTGTTTTGATATTACTGTTTTTATAGTTCATTGGGTAATAAAGCTACTGAGCTATGAATATGTCTAGACATAAATATACATTTTGTTAAGCTCTATATTTGGAGTATCTTTCACTAGATGGTATCGTATACTGATTATACACTGCATATGGATGGTATCCCTTACCAGAGCTCTCCCTTTTTATAGTCTCGTGAATTCTATTAAAAAGTCACAATTGTCGCCCTTTTGGGTGAAAGTTCAGGGGATAATTCAACGTTCTCTGTCATGCGAAAAAATAAATAATAAAAACATGACTTTTAAAAACAAAATTTGAATTATCATTGTCGTTAAGACTTGGATCAGACGTGAACAGTATTAACATGGTATTAAAAACATTAACAGATATTTAGTCTCAATCATCTTTGACGTGTTGGAGTTTTGGGCTACGGCTTGTCCTGCGACTGCGTTATCAACAACAAACTTGTTATGATTATGTCGCTTTCCAAAGATCTTATTGTTTTCAATTCTCACACTGCAGCGAGGGACAAAATATTTCGGTGAAATTGTATTCTTTATATTATTATTTGTGTTCAACTTATGCAGATTCAGTGACATAACTATTCTAGTTTTATAATTTTAAATATAATGTTACACTTACAATATTAAATGTATTAGATAATTAATTAGTATTATATAATATATATTTCATGATAATATCATATATGTGATTTATTAATGTTTATTAAATTGACAATTATTGCAATTCTCAATCAGAATTAAAATATTGAAAACTAAAAATATTAAATTATACTGTAATGAATTATTGTGTAATTCAATGTTGTTTCATGTCTCAATCAGATTTGTACAGTATGGCTCAAGGTTGATACTTTGGCAGCTTACATATGGTTCACCAGATGTCCAAGGAAAAGTTGTTACAAGACTAAGGAAATTAGAAGCAGCATTGGGGCTATCTCGTAAATGTGAGTTTCTTTGATTTTGTGTTATTTCATTTAGAAGAACTTTTTAAAAAAAAATGTTTTTTTTTTCCTACTTTATAAAATCGGGGTCAGTTTTAACATAGATTTTTTAGCAATTGGGAGATTAATCTGAAAGAGCGAAATGTGTTTATAAAACATTATTAGAAAATGAATCTGATAAAAATGTAAACAGTTTAAACAAATACCAGTAACGTGAATGATTTCTTTCGATTAATTTTACAATATTCTGCTAGAGCTGAAGTAAAATCATACATCATTTATCCTTCGCTAAACCTAGTTTGAAAACAGATATGTTCTTCTGTATTAATGTAATAATTTTTAGGTCATTAGATGCGGATCATTTTTCTTAATGCTGAATAAATCTTAAGATTTTAAATATAGTTTCTCCATCCTTTTAAGCGTATGGTTTTTATTTTCTAAAAAAATTCATTTTTATAAATACATTTTTGTGTTTAGTTGTATGAAGTCACCCCCTAAATGCTAAAGATATTTCAAATAAAACTGTTTACTTAAATAAATTAAAATACAACTGTCTTATCTAAGTGTCACAGGTATTACATTATTCAAATGTTTAATTAAAATTTGGTGGAACGGATGGCAGAGTAGTGCAAATGCCTACTGTTTACCTAAAGTCATGGGTTTGATCCTTTGTGAGAATCAAAGGAATATTTCCAGGTCCTGGTGAGAATTGGTTAAAGTCTCACAAGACCACTCAAATTTAAATGGCTACCTGACTTAAGTTGAGGAAGTAATGGTAGTTAGGTGATATGCTAACCACACAAACCCTTTATATGCAGAGATTACAGAAACAGATGAATTCTACCCGATGGCCCTTTGGAGCTAAAGGAACTTTAATGAAAATTTGCTTAATATATTGTAATATAAATGCATCTTGGTGTGCTGGTAACAGTGTACTTTCCTGCAACTAAAAAGTCAATCTTTTTTTTCCTTTGAGTTTATGTATGTTGTGAATTTTTTATCATAAAGTTTTTTTTTTTTGGTTTCTTGGAATTTTTGTTCAAGATCTGCAAAGATAACTATAATATTTTTAAAGTTCGTGCATTTCTCTAAAAAAAATGATATACGTTTTGCTACTATTATTACTTAATTGAAAGAAAACTCTTTGATAAATTATTTACCTTAAAAAAAAAGTTGAAAATGACAGCAAAACCAAAAGTGTTAAAGGCTTACTATTGATATTAAGTCAGAAAGTTAAAAAGCATAGATAAAATTTCTCAAAGACTTTGTTACCTGCATGTTTTGTTTCTTTTCTACATTAGTGTTTCGACTTGGAAATTTTCTGGATTTGGCCTATAAAGCTATAGATGCCTTTGGCACATCAGATATCATCATCCTGAGGGTTTTGAGTGTTATCTCTCATGCTTCAAAGGCTTTGTGGCTCCTTATAGATCACATGCTTTGGTTTGGGAAAGTTGGTGTCATTAAGGTAATAATAGTTTTAAAAATAGTTGATAGACTGTTTATGCATATTTTGGGTGTTGCTCATTCATCCTGTTCCAATCAGTGTTTTTTTTACAAGAATCTGTGACTTGTACATGATGTTAAATACATCAACTTGATCTTCTTTTCATCATATTTCCTTGTTGTCATTTTATGTTAACATCCTTTACATTTGTACTTATAAAGTTTCTTGTGTAGGAATTGTTGAATTATAATACAAGTCATGAAATGTTTATCATGGCAAATAAAAGATAAACAATTCTATTTTTTTTTCGGGAGTGGGGGTGGGGGGGGGGGAATAATTTGTTTACGTCTTTTAATCTGTTGCACTCATAAGTCACAGTTGTTATTGAAAAAAAAATTCTTAAGGCCTTTATTGATAAGGTTTATAACTTTGCTTTATCTAGATGGATCAGCTCTTTTGGACTAAGTGGTCACTCAAGGCTTGGCTTCTAGCCTTGGCAACTGCAAGTATAGTTGACATGGTCAAACTCCAGGCTGTCCACAACAAATTGAACCACTTTCGTAAGCAGCATGGGCTACAAGCACGTCCCACTGTAAATTTGCAGGTATTTGAGACTTAATGTGAGAATAGAAAAGTGTCTTTCTGTCCCTACTATACGCTATCAATTGAGGCAGCGACTGTTACTTCAAGGCATAAAGGGTTAAAGGCCATCATTCAAAACCCATCAGATTTCCTTATTTTGTTAAAATATGCCATTTATCCATCTGGTGATGTTACTTTGTATAACTACAGACGAAAAAGTAATCTGGTGATGTCACAATACATTTTTTTTTTCAGAATTCAGTTATCAATAAGCATGTTAATTATACTCTCTAAAGAACAGTTACCCATTTCTTTGTTTGCTTGTAAAGGCTATCAAGTTATATTATGTACTACTTTTTAAAAATTAATTTTCAAAACAAACAAAAAAGCCTGTTATTTTGACAGAGTTATCTTTCTTAACTCAAGATTGGGGAAGTGATTCTAGTTACAGAGTTCAAGATCTAAAGGGTTATTCAAGATTTTAATTTATCCCTTCTCCACTTATGTGTCTATCCCTTATAAACATACATACACTATACTGTGTTTTTGTGTTTCAATTAAATTTTTAGAATTAAAAAACATATAAATTTTATACATGTATAACACTAAAGAGTAAATTTATATTCTTGTTTTATTTTCGTAATATGTAAACTTGTATTTAAGACTTATAACACAGGCATGATAAGTAAACAATATAGGCACACATTCTGCCTTCATTCCCCTTATAAATATTCTACAGACTATTCAAAAAAATTTGTATGTGAAATAATTTTATCTCCTCGTTTAATTAGCATGAAATTTCTGTTGACAGATAGAAATGCATGCAGTAAAGATGAACTTCTGGAGAGATTTTTGTGACCTGTTCATTCCTCTTGGGGGCTTAAGCTATGTAAGTCCAGGATTTGCAGCTTTGACCGGAGTTGTATCTTCAGCCATTGGCTTTCAGCAAGAATGGGAAAAGCACATTAAACCTTTTCAGCCGCAGATATAAAGAGATTTTTTAAAGAATAAAAAATGATAGAAAACTGAATTTATAAGATTTTTTTCATAATAGTATATAAATTATCATTAAATAAGCTTTAAAATGGATATTTAAAACAAGTTGTTAATCATATCACTTGTCATTAAGTGAAAAATCGCTATTTTTGTTTTCTTTGTATTTACGTTGGTTTTTTAACTTTATTTTTTTTTTTCATCATGGTATTATAAGTTCACTTATTTTTTTTTTGCATAAAGATTTGTGGATCTTTCAGGTTATGTTGCCTTGTTTTTTTTTTTTTTTGGTTTGTGCCAACTTACTGTTAATGATGTTAACAAAAAAAGTGCCATTAAAAAATATGTCTTTTTTGCCACGAAAAACATTATGGTACTTATAATCTATTATTTTTTATGTTGTTTTTATAGTTTCATATACAATGATGCAGTTAATTAACATTGTCCCAATGATATAGAAGAATTACTTAATTATTGTATCATCATATGTAATTCTTGTCCTATAATTGAAGATATTTTTCGCCCAATAAACCTGAAAGTTATTTTCTTAGCTTAAGTTCAATACAATTGTGCCGATTGCTAATACACTAAGATATTAATCAGTGTCAACTATCAATGTAGCTCGTATCTCTTTGATTGTATGTTCATGTTTTTGTGCAAAGATTATGATGCGCCAGATTTTTTTTTAATTCCTGATGCTGAATCTTGTACTTCTCTTGTTAAACCCCTTACCAAAAATATTTCAGTGATTGAATGGGATAATGAAACATTTTTGATGTAATTTCATCATGTTGATAGTCCCATTCTCCTAAATATTATTTGGTAATTATGCCATTTCTGCATTTTTAAATATTTTTTAATGCTAATACATTTCATTTATTATATTTTATTACTGTTTTTTTTTGGTGATACCAAAATTTAATAAAAATTTCTTCTTGGATTATTTGTTGGTAATATTTATTTATTTTTTTCTAAAAAAATAATAAACTTGTTCTTTTTTATTCATTAGCTTATTTCATAGATCAAATACATCATCGTCACCAATGGCTAATAAAAAAAAAAGTAATTATTCTCTTAAAGAACCTATAAAGGCCATTTGGGTCAGATGTTTTTATATTCAATGGGATTGTGTGGCTTTCCTAACAAATTGTCCGATACCCATTCTCAAACTAGTTTGGTTTAAAGGACATCGATCGGAATAAAAAAAAAAAAAGTCCCAGCCCTAAATGGGGCTTGATTCCAGGACCATCTGGTTGGTTAATCGAAACATCTGGGTGCCACATGTGAGTGATAATCTTGTCCTGCTAGAATACTGGTGGCTTCATTTCAGAATGGTGTGACAGTTACACAATGTTTTTGGCCCTGTTTACATGAAGCATATCATGGATTTAAAACCATCTTTCCCTTCTGGAATTTATGATGACAAAGATATATTGAACCTGTAACTGTCTGCAGACCCATTTCTACTTCATTACTATAGAAAAAGGATGTATTTTTTATGGAGGCCTTAATCTATATTTCCCACATCGATGCTTGTTTTCATGAGACATTTTGACATGAAGGGGCAGTTAACTTCTTTTAGCTGGAAAGGTTTTGGTTGTAGTTTAGATCAAACAGTCAAAGAAAGATGTTCTTGGCACTAATGATATAGTTTACCTACCACAGAGTTCACCGGATAATTATTATCATAAGTGTTCTAAAAGACCAAACTTAGTTATGTCATAAAAATTATTTAATATTTCTCTTCATCTTACTGTAGGCAGTACACTGAACAGATAGTACCTTAGGCCAATTTTATTTAGATTTCAAAATGGATGTAATCCATATGTGATTTGGAATACATATAGCCTACTCTGTAACGTTTAGAGTTTACCCTCACCACCCCCTTCTACTTTCACTATTAAAACTCCCCCCCCCCCCAGTGAGTGATGCATATTAACTGACCATTCCATAATATTATGCAACCCAAGTTCATGGTTGGGTCTCTAACCATGATATGATGCTTGCTAACGGCTGATTTCAGGTTGTCCCTCACATGAATAACAAGTGTGATCAGGCCCACCGACAGAAATTTCGTGCTGATAATACTATTTTCAAAAGTTGATTGGCCACCTCAGTCCGGGCCCCTAAAACTCGCCGGGCCCCTGGCCATTTGCCTCCCCTGCCCCCTCCCCTCTCGGTGGCACTGAGTGTGATCGTCTCCCCCAGCCCCTTTTTCTTTGACCCTAGTTTCGCTAATATTAAGTGCGGAGTTGGTATGCTTAGGTGTTAAATTAGGTAGTTCGGTGTCAGTAGTCCCAGTGGCCATTTGTGTATAGAAATTGTATGAAAATATTCTAAGAACCAGTAGCCCTTGTACATAGTTAGCTACAGTTTTACGTTTATATATTTGTATTTTATTAAAGGGATGTATGTTGTTAGTTGCACAGAGTTTGTTCTCTCATATCTATGTCGAAGTCAAGTTTAGTTTTAAAGTGACCACTATAATACATAATTCTAAAGTGCTACACATTGGCGAGCCTGTAGCCCAGTTACTATATGCCACAGATAGTCCCACGCTACACATTAATTTAGAAAAAAAAGCTATAACTTAAAGAAAATGTTTGAAAAGTTCTCTTCACAAGCAAATATTTGATCAACTCTTTGAGCACAATCCATATATAACAAAGTTGTAATGTGTTCGAATCCAAGCAATTCAAATTAGGCCTACCAATTAAAAAAAAAAAAAGTGTCCATGACGCCCACCTCCCCTCCATGGCATCTCACTAGTGTTGTTTTCGTTGACGAAAACTAAAACTAAAACCTTCGTTGACGAAAATGTTGACTTTTTGTCAACGAGAACTAAAACTGAAACTAAAATTAGAAGCAAGACTAAAACTAGACGAAAACTGAAATTATTACAGAAAAAACGAAATAAAAACTGAAACTAAAATATAGTGTTGCTTTCGTTCACGAAAACTAAAACCTTCGCTAACGAAAATGTTGACTTTTCGTCAACGAGAACTAAAACTAAAATTAGAAGCAAGACTAAAACTAGACGAAAACTAAAATTATTACAGAAAAAACGAAATAAAAACTGAAACTAAAATATGACCTGGGACTAAAACAACACTACATCTCACAATTATTAAGTGGACAGAAGAAATAATACTAATGATGATGAATATATGTGAATTTTTTAAATCACATTAAATATTTACATTTTAAATAGGTCCTGGGCCCCAAATTCTAAAGGGTTCATAAAAACCCAAAATTAAAAATTGTTTCTTTATTTTTCCAGCATCTGTCACTATAACACTGTTAACAGGCCAATTATTTTTTTCTGCACACGAGCCTCAGTCAGCCTCACCCTACATAATCCGCTTCAAAAAGTTACTGAGATTTAAACTATCTAGTTCAGTGCTGTAACACCCAAAAATAAGTTGCTTCCCTTACCAAACAATAATTTACAAAATGGCGTTGTCCAATGGAGGATGCTGTAAGCTTGCTCCGTCAATTTTGAATGCCGACTTATCAGACCTAGCTGCAGAATGCCAAAAGTTGGTTGATGCTGGTTCAGATTATCTTCACCTTGATGTCATGGACGGTCATTTTGTTCCGAATCTGACTTTTGGTCATCCTGTGGTTAAATGTCTTCGACCGAAACTACCCGGTGTTTTCTTCGAGATGCACATGATGGTCTCAGATCCTGAAAAGGTAATGAATCGAGTACCCAAGAGGTAAATTTACGATAGTTCCCCCCCCCCCACGAGATAACTGGTTCTTTCATATCTTAATGCAATGCTCTTTTCTTTTCCTATATTTCTTTGGAATTTTGAGTTTTTTACATGGACAGTATTATTTTGAAATTTCAAGCAATATGCAACAAGGCCACCCACTATATTACTTCTGTGAAAGTAGAAGGGGGTGGGGAGGGTAAATTCTAAATGTTACAGAGTAGGCTATATGTATTCCAAATGACATGTGAATTACAGCCATTTGAAATCTAAATTAAATTGCCCTAAAGTACTATCTGTTCGGTTGACTGCCTACAGTAAAATGCAGAGAAATATTAAATAATTTTTACAACATTACTAAGTCAAGCCTTTTAACGCTCAACCATCGTAACATTGACTTTTCGATCACCGGTGATTGACAATTTTTTTATGTTATAATTCTTTATATTTTTATTTTTGATCAATTTATTTTATGTTTTGTTATAAAAAAATGAATATTTTAGCAAAAAATACAACATTTTACACATTTTTTACATTTTAAATAAAAAAAATATTAATTAAAAGTCTCGCATTTACGTCACAAACTTCCGGGATGATGGTCGCCATTTTGCCACTTTTACGACAGTCCTGTTTTTATTAGCGTCTCAATTTTTTAAAGAATTATGGATATGTATTCATCTTCCGACGATGAAAATGACTATATTTCAAGTGAGGATGAAGTTTGGCTTGAAGAAGAAGAAGTCAGTGAAACTGAAAATATACATCAATTTTCCACTAAACAAGTCAACAATGGAAGGTAAACATTAGTCTTAGTGGCAAAGCCGAAACGCACATGGCAATTTTTTTCAATTTTTTTTTATTTTGTTGATTGTATATTCATTAGTAGATATTTATAGGTATCAAAACATTTACAAAAATTATGTTAGTTTAACTATTTATATAATTAAAGGTACTATTTTCCACACATTCATTTATAATTCATATTTGTTTAGGGCCATAGTAAATGTAACTTTCTTTTGTTTACATTGGTAACATATCTTTTTTTCACATTTGAACAAAACAAAAGAAATAATTCAACAATTTTAGATGGCTAATTTATTACTGAATATTTTGTTGAATAAATTTTTTTACAAAATATCATTGTTTCATTTAAAAAAAAATGTTTCTAATGTTACTACATCTTTTTATCTTCAGTTATGATGACCAAGATTCTGGACCTCCTTATGCTTTGCCACCCTTCAAACCTGAGAGAACTCCTGGAGCTCATTTTCCAGAGTCATTTACAAGACAAGACAGATAAAAGTATCTGACTCCTCTGTCCATTTTTTCTCTGTTTTTTACTTCAACTTTGGTCAGAGAGCAATGCAACACGACTAATCAGAACGCTGCATTTATTGGACCAACTAAACCAGCCATGTACAAAAACTGGACAGATGTAGGTGAAGAAGAATTTATGAGCTTTATTGGACTTTTAATGTACATGGGGATGATACAAGCTCCAAATGTTCAGTCTTACTGGAACAAAAAAAGTTTATTCAATGGACTATGGGCAAGAGCCTTTATGACCAGGCCACGTTTTGAACAAATACTTAGTTTTTTGAAAGTTTCAAACAGAAACACCGAAAAGGCAGAGGATAAATTGACTAAAGTTAGGTTTTTGTTTGATTTCATTAGAAGAAAATGCATGAAATTATACCAGCCTGGACCTAATATTTCAATTGATGAACGAATGGTTAGAAACAAAGGAAGATATTCATTTCGTCAGTACATTAGAGATAAACCAACTAAGTGGGGGATGAAATTATGGGTGCTTGCGGATTCTGTTACTGGATATACATATGATTTTGATGTTTATTTGGGTAAGTCTGAAACTTTATCACCATTTGGATTAGCTTATGGGGTTGTAATGAATTTAATATCTTCCATTGTTAATCAAGGCTATCGTTTGTTTTTCGACAATTTTTATACTAGTTTTGTTTTAGTAAAAGATTTGTTAAAAAAAGGTGTATTAGCCTGTGGTACCATTTTGACTACTACTGAATTAAAAAATGTAAAACAATGGGAAAAGACTTCAAAGAGGGGTGATATGAGATGGGTTAGGAAAGAGGAAACTTTCACAATGCAGTGGAGGGATAACAAAACAGTATCTTTGGTTTCTACAATGCATAAAGCTAATTCTTTTAATTCATTCATGAGAAGAAATAAAAAAAATGGGACTTTTGAAAAATTAGAAGTAAGACAACCACTTTTAGTCATGGATTATAATATTAATATGGGAGGGGTAGACAAAAGTGATCAACTTTTAAATAAATATAATATGCTTAGAAAAACAAATAAATGATGGAAAACTTTATTTTTTCATTTTGTTGATATTGCTCGGGTAAATAGTTATATTCTTTTTCAAGACTGGAGGAAACAAAATCCAGATATTATTGAATTCAATAGACCAGCAAGATATAGTCAGTTAGATTACACAATAGAGTTAATTAGACAGTTAGGAAAGATTGTTGACTTAGATGAGGTTCCGACAGCGACAGCATATAAAATAAAAACTAATCATCCTATTTTACCTGTAATGGTTCCTTCAAAGGAAAGAAAAAACTGTAAATTATGTTATTCTTTTTATAAACTTGAAAGAAAAACAAGAACTAAATGTTCTGCATGTGATACTTTCTTATGTTTTCAAGATGACAGATATTGTCTTTTACTTTTTCATAAATAACATTTAAAGTAATTATCAATTAATTTAAATGTGTTTCCTGTCACTTATAATAATAATATAGAAATTTTAATGATCAATTTTGTCTAGTCTGACATTGTACTTATTGTGTGAGAATTATATGTCTTTTTTTCACACTAGAGGCATCAGTCCTTATTTTTTTTTATTTTTTCCATTTTCTATAGTATCAGTTATAGTGGAATAAAAAAAAAATTGTCAAAATTTTAAGTCCAAATTTGTTTATGTGTTGTATAAATGAATAATGTTTATGTAAATAATAAAGATTTTGTTTAAATTCTTCATACTTTTTTTATTATTCTTACTGTTTGTGATGTATTTGTATTTTTAGTTAAAAAAAATAATAAAAAAATCATTTACACTATAATTTTACAAAATTAAAAATTTCTATTATATCAAAAGTTTTATATCATTAAATAGCTTATTCATTTCTGAATTCAATGATGTATAACATAACTAGGTAGCTTATAACATAATGAAAAATGCCAAGTTTTACAAAACACCCTGCAATCAGCTTATAAGAATGGCTGAAAATGAACAATGGTTGAGAGTTAAAACACTCATGATGATAATTATTCATTCAAGTTTGCCCACACACCACTGTCAGTGGCTGATGATTTCGTTAATGGAATTGATGAAACTGCCAAATAAATTTAAGGAAAAATGAAATTCTAGCCCTATTTGTCACTTTAGTTATTTTAAAAATCATATTTTGTAATTCTGTATAATATTTTTAATAAAGTGGATTGAAGGCATGGCAGATGCTGGAGCTGATATGTACACATTTCACTATGAAGCAACCAAAGATCCTGCAAATTGTATTCGTAAAATTAGAGAGGCTGGAATGAAGGTGGGTGTATTACCTTACAGCTTGGGTAAATGCTATGACATTTATACTTTAGGTATATTAACTTCCATAAAATCTAGTTATTTACAGTTTGATTACATTTTAGCCATTTTTATTTTGATTTTTTTCTCATTTCCTGAAATAATTTCAATTATTTTAATTGATAAAAATGAACCTTAAATACTCCAGCTTAAAAAAAAAATAATAGAACTAAAAAGAATGTCAGAATAGTTCATGCAGTAGGACAGGGGTGGGCAAACTTTTTCAACGGAGGGCCGCATATCTATCTATATATATATATTGCCTACTTCAATTACAATTTACATCTAATAAAAATGTGAATTAATGATAATAACCATGCACTTGTCATTTTATTTCACACATGCACATTACATTTTGAAATACAAGCTAAATCTAATTTGGTAATAAGACTTTACTATTCATAATTATTTCAACAAAAGGTTATTGTTTCCTTTCATAATAATAATTATGAAGATGAATTAACTAACGCTAACTAATATTATGGAGCCATAAAACCAATTTAATATCCCTAGATTCGAATCAAATAGTCGGATTGAAATTTAAGAAAAATATAGCAAAAACTCCAAAAAAAATTCAACATCGACATAGGATCAGAACATGTACATGCATACGGGGCGCATAAAATACTCTGACAGGCCACATGCGGCCAGCGGGCCGTAGTTTGCCCACCCCTACAGTAGGATATTTAAAAATTTCACTTTCTTTAACAACTTTTCTTCAGCAATATTTAATATTGCTGAAAGTACACTTTGTATAGATGTCGCTTGATGTTCATGCGATGATATTTTTTTCTGCAGGCTGGCATGGGTATTAATCCTCCAACAGATGTTGAGGTTGTTCTGCCATTTATTGACCTATTAGACTGTGTGCTTGTTATGACTGTTAATCCTGGGTTTGGTGGTCAGAAGTTCATGGCGGAATGCTTACCCAAAGTAAGAAACTTAAGTCATCTGTGTGTAATTAGTTAAACTGGATGGACCTTTAGGTGGAGTACACCTTAGTCCAATCATCTCTTAAAGAAACAGTTTTATATATTTTTTAGTTTTTAACCATTAATTCATTCCCAACTGCATCATTTTCCTCGTTTTGACCTTTCTTTACTAGCTTTTCTTTTAGTTTCCTGTCTTAATGGCCATTGGGGCAGATAGAAGATGTAGAATACATCTGTTTTTTGTAACCACAGCATATGTGGTTAGCTCAAACCCCAGACAACATTACTTTTTCAACCAAAGTCGTGTACCCGTTTAAATATGGGTGAACTTCGAGGGATATTAAACAACTTTCACCTAAAAGAACTCCTCTGGTTCTTAGAGTGGATCAAACTTGGGACACTCAGGCCATGCACTATACACCACTCTGCCACCTGTCCTTTGTTTGAAAAAATTGACTTCATTTAATTTATGAATACAGAAACAATCTGTTTTTTTGTTTTCTTTTGTAATAGCGGTTGTTTTATTAGGACTACTTCTCCTAGTAGGTGACACTGATTAATGGTAGGAAGTTAAGATTAAGTTTAGACCACTTATTTGTTGTTACTTGTTTCTGTTAGTAATGAATTCACACTCATAATATTAAAATGTTCTTTTTTTCTTCACAGATTGAGTTCTTGAGAAATAAATACAGGAAACTTGACATAGGAGTTGATGGGGGAGTTGGGCCCAAAACCATTCAAGAATGTGCAGATGTAAGTTCGGGTAACCCCATCTCCATTGTTTTACAATGCAAACTAATTGATGGTGGCAGTGAAATACAAACTTTGAGTAGAATAATGGATGATGATCCTAAAACTGTTTTGTTTTATTGTTAGAAGGAAAAACATTTGCTCCAAATACATAAAGACCTGTATGAAAAATAATTTAGGTGACTTTATGTCTCGATATACAATTGATTGTAATAAAAATCTGTAGCAAAGAAAAAGCAATGTAGAGCTGATCAATAGTAAATACTGGGTATATAAATGCTAATTCATCTAAAAAAGAAAGTCTTCTTTGTCTTGCTTAATTTAATGCTGAAATTGAAATTTGTTTTAAAAAATGAGTGAGCTGGAAAGGACACAGATACTAATAATTCTTTTTCAACCAGATTCATGAAAAAAAAAAATTAGTTTACAAGGTAACTACTTTTACATAGACCGAAAGATTTTCTTTGGCCAGTTTAAATTAAAAGGGTTAGTAAGAAGCTTACATTTCTACATAGATTTACCCTGTTTGTTGGTCTGCCTGTTGGTCTCTGATAATTTAACAAGATGTGTTAACCTCTGTTCTTCTCATTACATTACTTAAATAATTTTACAATTGTTGTTTTATTCTAGGCTGGGGCTAATCTGATAGTGTCTGGCAGCGCACTGGTTCAACACCCAAGTCCTAAACAGTGCATCTCTCAAATGAGAAGCATCGTCAATGCTGCCCTGGAAAGATTTCACCAGGACAGATAGCACTATTTCTCGGATTAGTTGTGATTCTCATTGTGGCCCCATGTTATTTATTTCATTTGTCATGAATTTTATTGTAATTGTGAGAATAAAATCTATTCTAGATTTTTTTTTTGGGATCTCTTGTGACCGAAGAGATTTGGCACATTAACTGGCCTGTACCTCTAAGTCAAATACTTTTTTTTTTTTTTATAAAAATATTATGTTTATTTAGCACTATCAGCTCTAGCTATTTGTTGTAATAAAATAACTTCGATACTCCAAATTATGTTGGAGAGGCTATGATTGCAAGAGACACATTGATTGGTTATTATGATTTATAATTTATTTATTAAAATTAACCATGTATATTTTTGTACACAGAGCCTAAAATTGCCATTGGTTGGAATAATTTAATGTTTTATTTATTTATTTATTTATTTTTTTTCTTATTATTTCATGTTTGTGATTTTACAGATTTAATGTAGCTTTGAACTCATTTTTTTCAAGAATTAATTTTTAGTCCAGTATATGTCATTCAATTATCTGCTAAAACACTATTACACTGACATTGATACATGTTATTTTTTGAAGGCATTAAAATATTTAAGAATTTTGCTTATAACCTTAAGGTTTTCTCTTCATTTTTTCGTAGCTAATTACGTTTAAAAATTTCCATTGACTGATATAACTAATTTTAAAAAATGTGACACTTTACTAAAAGAAATCTATAAATATTCACAGATATCTTGTTGAAACTAAAAACTGCAATTTACACAAAAAAATAAATCACACCTTAAAAGTGAGTTTTTACCACACTTTTCCCATTATCACATTGTTATACCAAAATTATATAATTCAAGTATCTTAAGTCACCCGGGTTTCTTTATGAACCTCAAGCCATATTGGGCATCAACAGAAATGTGTGGATAGAGATGGCATAAGACAGCTTGTCCACTACAATGTTTTAAGCTTCCTCCTAAAGTCTTGTCTGTGTCACTAACACCTGGGATGTCAACAACTTTGATAATTCTCCCGTTTAATTTTGTCACTTCGTCTGCCACTTCTTTTGGTAGGGGAATGATGATCTGCAGACAAAATCTGTGATAATATTGGTTCGGGCTATCCCCATTAACCAAATTAGGCCTACCACCACTGTCCCAAATAAATTGTTTTTTTTTTCCTGGCCAGTAGACCCCAATGATCTTCCCCCATAGATCATGGTACGTCTTTTAACCATATAATGCACTCACAAATATAACTTATTATTTGGAAAAGCATTTCTGTCGTAATAGATATCATAATGTTATAAAGAAGAATACACCTTTCTACGTTTTTATATTCTAAATCTTAATATAGAGCTCAGTGCATAGACATATACCGTATTTCCCCATGTATAAGCCACCCCTTTTTTCCAAAATTTTCAAGCCCAAAAAGTAGGGGAGTGGCATATACAAAGCAGGCAGTGGCGTAACTAGACCAAACTTGCAGGGGGGGGGGGCGGCAAAAAAATCACTTGTATTTAACATCATGAGATACAACTTACTTACACGTGACTAATTTTGGTCTAAACTTTTAATTTTTTTTATTTCGGGGGTGAGGGGGGGGGGCCAATGCCCCCCCCCTGTTGCGCCACTGAAAGCAGGTACACTTTTTATACGTGAAAAATGCATAAAATAAGGATTATGAGCTAACGCTGGATAAAGCGGTCAGGACTTGTCAGATTTTCGAGCAGACTACAAAAGGATTGAGAGAAATGAAAACTGAGCAAACTGAAGAAGATGATAAGATTGTAGTGGATACAGTGGACAGGAAAACGGAGGGAAAGCCCAAGCAAATGAGAGGAAGAACCCTCACAGAAAGCACTGGGTGTATGTTTTGTGGTGGGACCCACGAAATGAAAAAACAAGCTTTTAAAGTGGCACTACGAGAAGAATGGAACCACTACATGATGACGACAGCAGGAGACAATCTTACCAAAACTGGTCGACTGAAGAAACCATCAATTGGAGAAGTTTCGAAGTGGGTAAAGAAAGCTTGGGACTGTGTGTAGATCGAGATCATTGTCAAAGCCTTTAAAAATGTGGAATATCTAATTCTCTTGATGGTTCAGAAGATCATTTGATATATGACGATGAAAATGACACGGAGGAAGAAGAAGAACTGTTTCCTAAATTAGATGCCAATGATATTGAAGAAGATGTGGAATGTGATGGACCAGACAGTGATGATGAGTGTATGAGTGATTATTATGAATCTTGAATTTTGTTTATTTGTAAATTTTCTTTCTTGATAACTTGTTTCTCTAATACAATATTTTTTTTCAAACCCTCACAGTCCAAAAATGGCGGGGGGGGGGGCTTATACAAAGGGTGTGCTTACACATGGGGAAATACGGTATATATATGTGTATTTATAGTATGTCAGTAGGTTATGGAGCTATATTAAAAAAAAAAAGATATCTTTTACAAAGAAAAGCTCTTGAGGTAATGAGAACTAAAACTAGGTCAAAGTTTCAGTGTGGATCTATGAGGAATTGCATCATTTTTGCGTTGTCACTTGCGCGAGCATTCGTATTTGTTTGCAAACATTGGGTATTCTATTGGCACTCAAAGAGAATTTATAAATAAACGACTCTACGCGTAGGTTGTAACTTTCACGTCCATGAGGCAATACATTTTTTAAAGTTTTATTTAATCTCTTTGCAGCTAATTAGTTGTTTTTTTTTTAAAAAAGATATAATTCTAACATATTATACATATAAATGTTAGTAAAATATATTATATAGAACGATTTTACACACACACACACACATATATATATATATATATATATATATATATATATATATATATATTAGGGTGATAAAAAATTTTTTTATGAAACCGCTTGCAATCAAGGAACTTTTATGTGTAATTTAAGAATATCAATTGCATTTTAAATTTGTTTGAAAAAAGTTCCCCCACCTCCCCATTTTTTGGGAAAAAAAGTGAAAAAATATTTTTTTTTCCAAAAAAAAAGGACATGTTTTTTTTTAGCTTAATTCAAAAGAGTATTAATAATAACTAATCAACTTTTATTAACAAATAACATAGAGAACAGTTGGTAATATGTAAAGAATGTACAAGAAATGTTCAAAACATATTTTGTCCTATGAACTTCAGATTCAAAAATTCTATTTTTCTCGATTTCGCATGAAGTTCCGCCATCAGTTTCACAGTACGTTTAGCAATTTAATTGCCTTCTTGCATTTTATCTTGATGAGTGAGGTAAACAGTTCATTGAAGGACGCTTCATTGTAGTGGTGCTAATCGAACCAAGCATTTGCCCATTCGTAGCAGATGAAGTTGCAGGCAGAAGCGAGAATACTGCGCCACTCTGGTATCAGAAATAATGCTATAACAGTAAATATTCCACGTGAGTTCCATTATGCCTGGTGTAAATTTGGTAATTTATTCCAGCTGATGCGAGGCCAACGTGGGTTCTCGCCTGTGCTAACATCTTTTGTCGCAAGAAGCGGTAATCAGCTTGAAGATTGACATAGTTTTGTGTTAATTTGCCCATGAAGGAATAGTTGAGTTCTTGTTTGCTCATTGGCTCTTGAATAAGAAAATTCATGACATGTTTCAGAAGAAGGTCGAGTACATGGTGCTGACAGTCAATATATTGTGGCTTCTGAAAGCCATTGCTCAAGACATCATCCTGTATGATCTTTACAATACCGTTCAAATGGTCAGTATTTCTGCGGTCGTGTTGCAAATTATCATACAAATATTTTCACAAGCATCATATTCATCTATTAGCCAATGTAGTTCATTGTGAATGGCCGCGACAGAATCCACTCTCACATTTGAGAATACCGAGTTTGATTTCGATTGTCATCTTTTTCAGCAAACCTACTTGATTCTCTTCCCCTTGCGCTCTTTTACCCATCAAACTGGATACAATAGGGATCTTTGCTTTGAAGTTTTTGAACAATTTTAGTTTTCATTTTCCGCCCTTCAGATATTACTCATTTCCAGACACCCGCCTGACTTGGAACCGGGACATAATGACCCTGTTCAGCAATGGTTGCAAGAACGTCATGTGCTATATGTGTGGAAATGTTTTTCAGTACTAGTAAACCCGCCGTTCTAGTGCTTGCTCTTTGGTATTTCGGTTTGCATTCAGAAGATGACGTTTAAGAAATAGTTGGCGACTCGGGTGAAGAAGCAGAGGTTTCAGAATCCGGAGATTTTTGAGACAGTTGTATGTTTTTGTGTAGGTTTGGAGACAGTCGTGTGTGTTTGTGTAGGTTTTGTGACAGTTGTATTTTTTTGGGCAGGTTGTGAGACAGTTGTATGTGTTTTTGTAACTTGTGATTGAGAAAAGCTGGCTTGAGATTGAGTTTTTGATAGTCGGATTCGTTTTCTTGGGTGGAATGATTCCAAAGGGGCTTGTTTGACCATTGAATAACCAATCTTTCCTCCATTGTTAGATTGCCTCTGGTAGAGCTCTGTGCTTTTCCATTCTCCATTAACGTTGGTGACATCAAATAACTAAGAAAGTGTTATCAGATGGTTTCTTTTTGTTTTTGTCATATAAATCAATTAGACCATTGAGTTTCATTCTGATTAGTGTGCTGGATATTAGTGGAAAGTCTTGAATTTCCCTCCAGAGCAATTCTATATCCGTAATCATAATTTTGATTCGATCCAGTGGCCGTTTCTGGCTATTGAACAGAAAAGTGAAGTTTCCAAGAATTTGACGGTTTGTCGGCATCCATGTAAGATTGATTAGTTTTTCAACAGATAGAATTCTTGGATACCTCTTCTGTTTAGAATATGAGGGAAGATGAGTATAGTAAATCCCTTGTTTATAAACTAATGGAAACAGTCGACTGAAATGTGCTTAAAAGCAGTCTAGAAAGTCATATATAATAATTCAGTGTGAAATCAAAACCGAGCGTCAAACTGCGCGATATGAGAAAACAAAAATTAAAAGGTGGGGGAACTTTTTTCAATTTGAAAAAAAAATAATGTTGCTACTGTCATACAATTGTTCCTCGAATGTAAGGGGTTTCAGTTTCGTTACGAAAAAAAATGAAAATAGTTATCACCCTAATATATATATATATATAGAGAGAGAGATACTATTTATTATAATTTATATACATATTTTCAGGCATTGCTCTTTGTTTAGTTATTTTATTACCTAACTGTAACAAAACTATTGTTCCAAATCATATGGTACTTTAGCATTAGGACCCATGTTCTCTGAGGCCACCTCTAGCTTCGGCACATTTATTACCCGGAAATCGATTAAAATTATAAACATCTTAAATATTTTTTACAGATCAAAATATATTTAATTAATTTAAAAAAAATATTTTTCTAATTTTCAGAGGCAATGTATGCAGCAAATGGTATGTAGTAAGGGAATTGTCGAAATTGAGACAACGAAGTCTACAACTGGGATCAACAAAAAATAGGAATGGTCTTAAAGGACACACACTTAAGTGCCAATAGCCAAAAACAAGTTTTTTTTTTTTTTTATTATAGGAAAAAATAAAAGGAGTGACACCTAGGAGTTGACAACTAGGTTAATTATAACAACATTAAAATGTACGAAACGGACAGTTACGTTTTTCTATTGTTACATTAACCTTACTGCTATCACTTTTGTGTCAATAATTTGTATCATTACAAAGATTTTAAATTGTTATTCTTATTGCTGTCACTGTAAGCGTAGTGTTACTTTTAATCATAACTATTAACTATGTATGATTATAACTAATCTATTATTTAAATGATGTTTACGAGTAGCCTTAAAAGGTCAGACAGAATGAGAATCATTTCATGTATATTATAATAATAAAAAGTAATCGTTTGCAGCTTTGCTGTCCTAGAACTAGTGATTTAATCTTTTGGCATAAGTTCAGGAATCAGGAATGTCTTCTGAAAACAACTTTCACCCCATCAAAACTGATGAGCAACTTAGTCTGTATAAACCACAGTAAGTAACTTTCATAGTAATTTAAGTAGTTATATTTATTATTTATAGATATAAAATGTAACAGTTATAAGATGTTATAATTATTTTATTAGCTTACAATAAAATATGAAACAAGAGCTTATTGTTAATATAAATTATTTTTTCTTTGTTATTTGCCAATCTGGTAATATTTATAATTACTCAGATTGAAATGAATCAAATCATTAACTGAAAACAAGACTTTTATCTAATTATATTTGTTAAATAATAATTCTTATGTTTTTGAAGACCCCCTAAGCAAATCTACATTTAGAGAACCTAGGCAAACATGTTATCAAGGCTGCTGCTTACAAATTTAGGGCCTGACAAGACAAGTGATCAGATTTCCCTTATTTGTGGCTGAGAAAATAAAATCCCCTGAAAGGAGTCCCATTAACATTAGGGGTGGTCCGGCTAACTTAGCTATCTACATCTGATTGTAATAGGCCTATATATTATTTTGGGGATATCAGACTTAAAAACTCTTTAAATCAACCATAAGTGAGAAAAATGATATAATGATAGAGATAAAAAACAGAATAGAAGTAGGGAACAGAATATATCATAAACTGCATAAAATACTGAAAAAACAGACAGATCTCCAGAAAACTGAAAAACCATATACAAGACAGTGATATGACCAGCAGCAACATATGGTAGTGAAACATGGACCATCAGCAAACAAGCAGAAAATATGCTAAACACTTGGGAAAGAAAAATATTTAGGAAAATATATGGGCCAGTAAAGGACAATAACGAGTGGAGAAGTAGAACCAATTCAGAGCTGTATGAACTATACGAAGAACCAAATATAATAGCTGAAATCAAAATGCATAGATTGAGGTGGGTGGGGCTCATAGAAAGAATGGAAAACAACAGAGGTCCAAAATCAATATATAAGGCAACAGCCAATGAGACAAGGCCTAAAGGCAGACCAAGAAGAAGATGGTTAGAGGAAGTGGAGAAGACCTTAAAGCCTTAGGAGTGAGAGAGTGGAGGAAGAAGACCATGGATCAGGAAAAGTGAAGAGTAGTATGGCAGGCCAGGGCCCTAAATGGGCTGTAGAGCCAAAGGAAGAAGAAAGAAGAAGACTCTTCAAAACAGTCTTTTGTCTTATTCTTCTTAGTGTCTATTTCAAAGTTTTTATGGGCTTTTGTTTACAACAGGGGTGGAAATGTTGGTTTAATTTCTCTTAATGAGATGAAAATTAAAATCTTTAGGGGCTTATGAATACTCAGGATATAAAATTGTTAAATTATTAAAAGAGAATCTGATTGTAACAAAGATTGGAAAAAAATATTGTTTGGTAATTTGTTAAAATGGGTAATGGGTTTTAATTCCTTTCGCCAATTGTCACAATGCATTATCCACTTTCTTATGTACATGACTAGCAATACACATTGATCGTTTAACTCATATGTTAACTTATGTTCTAGGAAGTTTTTTTGGTTATGTAGTATTTTATGAATTGAATTTCATGTCAGGTAAGAAGCATCCTAGTAAACATGGTGCATAAATGCACAAGTGACACTCAAATATAAATTGAATGCCTTCCACTATTTCAGGGAAGGTTTGGTGCAGTTGAGGAATCCTCATATCGCGGTGATGGATGAAGATGTTTTGTACCATATTGCTCTCAGTAACAAAAAACACGACTTGAAGGAAATGTTTCAGGATGTGAAGGTGAGAGTACTAGTTATATGGCTGAAGGTCATTTGCGTACACCTCTTTATAGTACCCAACATTGGTTTGAGTTTCCAAAGTCAACCAGGCATTTAGTTAGCTTAACAATTCCACTATTAAGTAAAAAAAAAATATTGATTAGGGATTTCATTTCTGGAGCTATTATTTACTTTGGGTGCCATCTTTGTTTAAGCTATATGTTATTAAAATTTACCATCATATTTACTTTGGGTATTAACGTTGTTTAGGCAATGTTACCAAAATTTAGTCAAAATTTTGTATGATTTGAGATGTATGTTTCTAAACCTTTTTATTCAATTTATTAGTTTGTCTGTTTTGGAGGATCCCCAACAAGAATGCACAAGTTTGCTGAATATTTGGTTGAGGAGTTAAACATCAAGATCCCAGCTGGATTGACAGTAACTAACATTGCTCATGGCTCTGACAGATATGTTCTATATAAAGTTGGGCCTGTCATTTCAGTTAGTGTAAGTGCTTCAGAAGTCAGTAAGTATTGTTTCTCAAATGCGAAAAAGGTGTTTTTTTCAACTTTTCCAGTCTTTTGAACCTGCAGACAATGGGACAGACAGAAATTTATGTTTTTTTTTATCAATATGGAGATTATCATCAGAATTAGTTGCTTTTATTATTTGTTTATATTTTTAAGTGTTGCTTTTTTTTTTTTAAATTTATTTTTTAAGGCATTCAATTTATTTTGTAACTCTTCCAATTTAAATGATTGTTATGTATTATTTTTAATCTGTTTTACAGCATGGTATGGGAATCCCATCTTTGTCCATCATTTTCCATGAGATCCTTAAGTTAATCCATCATGCTGGCTGTTCTGATGTTGTTTTCTTTCGTTTAGGAACCAGTGGAGGATTAGGTAAGTAATCAATTAAAACATAGCCAAATTGCGATACCTCTGGACAATTTTTTTTGTATGGCCTAGGCCAGTCATAATTTTTTTAATTTTTGACTGTTTTTGTGTCATGGTTATATTCTTAGGAGGGTTGATTATGCAGAAAAATGTACTCTCTTTGCTCTAAACACCCCAAAATCACTTTTAAGTGTGAACTTTTTATGAAATCATTTTTGTAGTTTAAAATTTGTCCAATGGGATATAATGAGCCTTGGTTAAGCTTGCTCAGCTGTAACGGTTTTCAGTTTTTTGGTTTTTTTTTTATTTTAAAAGGTCATCTACAATAATATAATTTGCGCCAAATCACTTGAAAGATTCAGCCAATCATTCAATAAAATATGTAGAACTAGAAGTAATTTTCTAATAAATTATTTTGTTGCACATCACATTGTTGCTCATGTGATCGCTTATTAATAGTGATTGTTCATAATTAAGAAATATAATTAGATGGACTCCTGATATCCTTATGAATTCAAGATAGAACTTCAATCCATTGTCTGGCAATACTGATGCATTTTCATGTTATCATTATAGATTTACGCTGAGAGATATGCTGTAACTGTAGCAGTTATAATGATTTTAAAATAAACTTCTTATCTACCCTCATTCAGGGCTCGATCCAGGCAGTGTTATCATTACTGAGGAAGCTGTTGACGGAATCCTGAGACCTTATATGGAAGTGGTTTGTCAGTTTTTTAAATTTTGAATGTATTGATTGGGTGATAGAGTTTTTATTGTGTAGATTGTTATTGTCTTGTATTTATTACTTAATTTTAATTTTTATTTTGGACTTTTCACAGCATCTAAGGATTTTTTCTTATGTCTTTGAAAATCTTTTTTTTTGCAGTCCACCTTGGGGATGTTCCTCCAGCACCCTTCCAAGCTTGATCAGGATGTTGCTAAAGAGTTGCTGTCCTTGGCCAACACAGAGAAAGATGGCTATGTTACAACGATCGGAAAAACAATGTGCACATTAGATTTTTATGAAGGTATCTCAACAGTTTCTGTACTATTGTCTTCAAACTATCTAACCTTTGTGGGCAATTGTGGCTCTTATTTAAGTAAAAAGAAGTGTATTTATTTATTATTTATTTGTTTATTTATGGGTTTGAGCCTTTACAAAATAATGTAAAACCAGCAATGGCTCTCATTGACACAAGCCTTCCCGCCCTTACTATATACAATAGGGTTAGTACTTTTTACATTTTTTTTCAGAATCTTATTTTACATGGCATTTTTTAATGAACAATTGTAAACAAAATATGAAAATAATATTAATTTATTTTTCACTCAAAAAAACCTTCCCCACCAACGCCATCTTGTGTTTACAAATAAGAAGCATTTTTCAATAAAATTACTTCTTTATGGATTGCACATTAACAAATATTTGATTACATTAATTACTTCCAGGAACTTTATAGGGTATTTTTTACCTCCATGTCTGATACAAAATAAATCAAAAAAGTTTATTTTAAGTGCACTGTTTTAATGTATTATGCGTCCACTGCAACTGTACCAAAAATAATAAAATCTTATGATACCTTTGTTTGGTAATTGTCACGAGTGGTCTGCTTGGAATTTGGAAAGTCTGCTTGATTGATTTGAGAATATTGTATTATTTTATTTCCATTTCATTCAACTGTAATCGTCTGTTTGTAATTAATTTTGTAGGAAAGCAAATTTGTCAACAAATAAAGCTTGTAAAGTTTTAAAAATAATAAGCGAACACTCTCCCAATATTGAAGCTCCTTCGCAGTCAGGAGTGTCTTAGGCAACCTATAAAGAAGCAGATTTGTTGAAGTTGCAGCTTATAAAAACAGCTTACAAAATTTTGAATGGTGCATACATTTTGACAGAAAAAGAATAGAAGGAGAAAAACAAGTTGTTTTACTGAAAAACGTTGAAAAAGAAATTCGATTAGCCATATTGTCTCTGACAAATGGAAAAGCAGAGACAATATTTACAGCGAATAGGGCTGTTCTAGCTGAATACAAACTCTATTCATGTATTCGAGTAATTATTTGCAATACAAGGAATGCAAATTCTGGCAGCAAAAATGGTGTGGTACGCAAGCTGCAAAAGTACTGTCAACAGAACAGTGGACAAATCCCTCAGTACATAGGCTGCCAGCTTCATGTTTTAGGCCTAGTACTCAAGCATGCTATGGATTCTGTTTTCGGCAGGGAAACGTCTAATCCAAACATTTCTTATCCATTTGTTGCTGAAATTAGCGCAAATTACGAGTCACTTAAAGAGTCACTTGATTCTCAAGATAGTAGTTCAGAAATCATGTGAGAAAACAAAGGATGGAAAGACGACATGAAGTTCTTACATCATTTGACGCAAGTATTTCACTATTACGAATGAAATAAAACCTTTCCAGTAATTCACTTCCAGAGACTGACGGCTTTAAGTAATGCTCGTTGGAATTCAAGTGCAATACTAGCACTTCTGGCATTCCGGAAAATAGAAACGAGAAATTTGAACTTGTGTGTACTTTCATAGTGAGGACATGCATGGTCTGAAGTATGGTTTTCAGATCAAAGGGACTGGAAAATAGGAAAAGAGGTTTTAGCACCTGTTTTGCATAGATACACTGAAGCAGAAAGATGCTTCTTGAGGCACTGGGTCTGTGAAGATTAAGCAATACCTGGTATAGAACGAAGTAACTGCTATGCAGAAAGAGCTATACAAATAATGCAAGATATTGTTCCATGTTGTGAGACTTCAAAGACACTATTAACTGTTTTGTTCTCACTAATGATGAAGCATAAAACTTAATTTATATTTCCTATGCTGTCCTTTATTATCATTTCATATTTTGGACATCTCTATACTCATGCTTACATGCATTGCACTTGTTGTTCTTATGTAACTTTCCATTACAGTGTTGTTTTATATATATTAATATATAATATTCGTTTTATGGTTTGGTGGGGAATGTTTTTCAAATATTTTCAGAAAAGGTTATTTGTGTCATAATACACTCATTAAAAGTCACCTTTTCTTGCCATGTAAATATGAGGTTACAAAAAAGTCATAACCCTAATATACAAGCAATAATTTACAACTAATCCTCTCTCTAAAAACTGAATAATCTTCTAGTATGGTATTATATTGAGTTTAAATTAAAGAAACTTCAATGGTTTCAGGTCAAGCGAGGCTTGATGGCGCATTTTGTGATTACAGTGAGTCCGACAAAATGGCTTTCCTCAGCCGTGTTTACAAAAGGGGCATTCGAAATATAGAAATGGAATCTCTTTGCTTTGCCGCTTACTGTTACAGAGCGGGAATAAGAGGTATCAACATGACAAAATTTTTAAATAATTGGATTACAATAACTTTGAATGAAACAACTTTTAAAAAAAACTTGTTTACTTTGTTTTTTTATGAATCTGACTTTTTTAAATAACTGGTTTAATGTTGCTTTTTATAAAGAATAATCTCTGTTGACAGTAATTATTCGAGTATGATAACACTCGCTGATGTTGCTAAAATTTTATTTTTATTTTAAAGGTGCCGTAATCTGTGTGACATTATTAGATCGTCTGAAGGGAGATCAAATAACCACACCACATGACATAATGGAAGAATGGCAGTCCAGACCACAGAAGCTGGTGGCAGCTTACATAAAAAGTAAGATTAACGGTCAGCAAAAGGAGTGATGAATTTTAAATAGCTGCGCTGAATTGGTGAACCAAATCTCAAACAGTCAACTTGAGCTTGTGACGCTCTGTAGAATTTTAAATTATAACAAATATGTAGAAGAAGTATTAGCAACGATTAGTGATTTAAAAAATATTTAAGCTTAAGCACAGATTAGTCAATTTTCTCAACACTTTGTACATTGGCTATGCTCTGTATCTATCTAAGAGGAGTTTGTTGTTATGGTTAAATGAACTTATAATTTTGTCTGAAAATGGTCACTTAATGTTTGCGACATAAAGTTATAGTTGTTTTTTTTTTTATCTCTCACCATGGAGTACTTTTACATTTCATACTTTTCTGATAAAGGTTTACTACTGAGTTTCTAATTTATACAGCATTCTAAGGACTGTAAGACTCACTTTTTTTAATGGTCTGAATTGAATGCTGTTTAGCAAAGCTGAGGAATATTTTTTATTTTTTCTGTTCTAAAGAAAGGACAATTCTTAAAGTCCTATAAATAAATACCGCATTAAATATATATATATAAATATATTTACTTGAGAGTAAAATTTATTTGTACACTTTTGTATGCAAGCCTATACCTGTGACAAAATTTATATGAGTAGTACATATAAGTACTGATTTTTATAATACATGTATAATGTATTAAATAATGCTGGATTTTTTTTTTTCGGTCATTAGGTTCGGTAATGTAACTAATAAATTTGTTGTTTCTGTCAATTTTTTCATCATTTTTGGCAACAATAATGTTATTTGTTTGTTACACTTGGGCATGTGGCGTTGTTTTCTCTTTTAGTTAATGTATATTCAATTGTTAATCTTTTTATGTTAGATATTTTTATCTTAAAATTATCTTTTAACACTTCCCTTTATTTATATCCTTTATGACTAAGTTGGCAGGATCATTGTGAATAGATCTTGCAGAATAACTATTGCTTGACATGAAATGATAATTACTAAATGTCTTTTGCCATTTATAAGAGGCTTAATACATGGAACGAAAATAATGCAGCAATGACTGTTACGTAAAATATCAGATATTTATTCATTCAAGGACTTTTACACTTTTTTTGTTTTTGCTTTGCATAATGCTTGTGCTTTTTTAAGACATGGGAATAGGAATCTTTACAAAGAAAGCCAAATCTCTTGTCGTACTTCTTTTGGTCTCAGTTTTGTCTTTATTTTGTTAATTTCAAGTTACACATCTAAGCTGAAATATTTTTTTCCCAGTGTTATATTTGTAGTAATAATTGGTTTTTCTTATTGATTTAACTTCCGTTAACAATCTCATACTCGCATGCAATTCTTTTTATATCCGAGACAGTCGATCACCTCGGAGAAAAAAAAACAACTCCTTTTTCATAATTTATTTTATTGATGCTCATTTTTAATGACATACTCGAATTGTTATTGGAGATTATTGTTATTAAGAGATAGTATTTAAATATTCTGATGCTGCCATTGTGCTGGATGATGAACTTCTAATGTGGATCATTTACATAGACACAATTGTGTTGATAGTTAAGTTTCATATTCCGATCATAATCCATTTGACATGACTAATTAGAAAGCTGGAGGCTTTTTTTAAGCTGTTAAGTTTTTGATAGTTTTTTTATGTTTGTATGTTACATCTACAAACACAAAGCTTTATACAGTTTAGTACCAAGGGTACACTGACTTTTTTTCTATGAAATAGTTTTTGATATATATATATATACATATATATATATGTCACATCTACAAATGCAAAGCTTTATACAGTTTAGTACCCAGGGTTAATGTATTTACTTTTGAAAGACACTTGACTTTTTTTCTACGAAATAGTTTTTGATATAAATATATATATATATATACATACATGTATATGTCACATCTACAAATGCAAAGCTTTATACAGTTTAGTACCAAATATTTAAGTACATGTATATTTACTTTTGAAAGGCACTGACTTTTTTCTTTAAAGTCCTTTATATTTGTCATATCATTTTAGTGAAAACTTTTCATATCAATGGACCATTCATTTACTTTTCTTATATTCAGTTATTTGATGTAACTCTTCCATTTGTGAAGTTAACAAATTTTGCTGGTGAGAACTAAACAAAATGTGTAATCTAAGTGATCAAACTGCTTTTAATTTTTTTCGATGTCAATTTAACTTCTGCTGATATTGTATTTTTGTTTAAATCTTTTTTTTTATCATATAGTATTATATTTTGTTATAACTAGTCGAAAAAAATTAATCCTTATGATCAGCTGGTATTGACAGTGAAGCAAAATTAGGTGCTAGTCATTTGATCCTAATATCATTTAAATTATGAATTAACAATATTTATTTTAAGAAAAAATCTGCACTGTCTTTTATTGGATGTAATAATGTTAGTCTTATGGGTTTATGAACTATTTGTTGTTGTTTGTTCTACAAAAAAATCACTGATGTAAAATTAAAACTTATTTACCCGTTCCATTTGTATCTGTTAATTCTGTACTTTGCTGCTGTTATGTTTTTTTTTTGTTTTTTCAAGTTTTAATCTCAAAACATTTTTAAGTAAGTAAATTTATTAAAAAAAAAATACAAATTAGGTTAGGGAGGGTGGGTATAATGACATGAGCATTATACACACACACATATATATATAAATATATAGTTCCTTTTGTATTCAATTTCTTAAGTTTCTGAATGATTCATTTGACTACTGGGTCTAGTTAAAAAAAAAACAACGTATATCCATATTAAATGAGGGTTCCAGTAATAAAAATTATATTTTTATTGGTATACGTGAGATGTAATAAGACTATTGATAGATCTCCGGTCTGTCTGACATTGGCATTATCCCTGATGTTTTCAGCCTAATTAGATTCAGTCTAATGTATTTATTTAATTTTTAGCAAAACTTATCTTCTAATATGTATCTTATGATAAGTTTATAGAGAATCTCCCAAGAATATGAACATATTTTTGCTATTTTACTAATTTCCGCATTTAAAGCAACTACAAAAAATTAAAAAGGATGACAATGAAACACACACTTCTGATGCACCTTTTTAAATGCTTGAGTAATAAAACAGCTAAATACAGCGAGCATTGTAGCATTTGTTTGCCAGTGTAAAATATTTAAGTGCAGGTATGCAAATTCAGTAATTCATTCTCTTGACCTTATGTATCTAACGCTTTTTATTTTTGAACCTAGTAGGCATTGTACGTCATAACGTGTTCAGATTGGTATAAAATTCTTAATGATAGGCACATTTAAAATTTTCTTTATTTTCCAGAAAAATTATATCAATAATGCAATCTTTTTTTTTTTAAAAATACTTAAAAGGCTATTGTTATATTTATATCTGGTAAATTATGTACTTCAAAATCATACTTATTTTAATATTTTGTAAAAAAAAAAATACCAACAAATAATAAGTTTTAAAAAATCTATTATGCATGAAACGATGTTAAAGTTGCTTTTTTTTTTTCATTCACCCAATTAGTTTGCGCCCACAAATCTTGTTATAACATTTTATGCTAGTTATTGAGAAAAACCTTAAATTGTTTAATAATTATAATTAGTACTACATTATTAGGTTTCACTTTTATTTAACCACATGCTACATGAATATATTTGTTTAAAACCTGTTAATTGGTTATGGTTATTTATTTAGTTGTGCACATGGCTGAAATTATTATATCTATTTGATTGCACTTCAGAGTGCTGTGCAAAAGTTAATGTGTTGTCAGATCAACATACATGTATAATTTTATGTAAGCTTTTATTTCAGTAAGCTAGATAAGTCTGTGATTATGTTACAAGCTTTTGCTTCTCCTTTTGTTTATATTTATATTGTATTAGATAGTTTCTTTCAAACTTGACATATCATTAGAAATCATGTGTATGTTCATACAAAATTATGTATGCAATATCCCTCATAGTAGGTTTATTTTTGTATATTTCATTTAGGTTCCTGTTTTTGTCTCATAACTTTATTAGTTCAGCTTATTATAAGAAAAAATACTTAATTTTATCAAATACTCATTTGAACTTAACATTTTGTCAAATAATTACTTTACAATAGTGAGATTAAAAAAAAATTCTTTATTAGAAATCTTTAAAGAAATTATAATCTGCTTTTGTTACATGGCATGCTTCGATTAAACCAATACAGTACATACTTGTACCAGTGAGCTGTACTTTGAGCTGTGGAATGCGTGTGTTATATGCTCATAGCATTAATTATGTATCATTGAACTGGTTCAATACACTTTTCAATGTAAAATTGTTGTTTCAAATAAACTTTTTATTATACTAGCTTTAATAAGCTGACTTGAAATTTTA
This sequence comes from Bulinus truncatus, assembly GCA_021962125.1. Taxonomy (NCBI): domain Eukaryota; kingdom Metazoa; phylum Mollusca; class Gastropoda; family Planorbidae; genus Bulinus; species Bulinus truncatus. The sequence continues at coordinate 446,868 of JAGDYQ010000262.1, forward strand.
ATAATTTAACCAAAAATAACAAAACCCAACATAAAAAAAAAGTTTGTATTAAATCTTATTCAATCTTCTACAAAAAGTAAAAAAAAATAAAAATATCCTAGAATGTTATAGATTAACATATTTAGTAAATACACATACATTTCATGAGAGTTTATCAGACTAACAATTCTCTTTCAGGCTAAGCATCTTAAAATTTAACTGATAACATTGTATCCTTACAATCAACAGAACAAAAATTAAATAGATTAAATAATTTATTTTGAAGTGATTGATCAGTTATCACTGGTGCCATGATAAGGGGCCACAGGGCCCAATATAAAAAAATGCAGGTTAGCATCTAAGCTCTAAAGGGTGCCTTTTGTTGCAGATTTATTAAGCCATTACCTAAAGCTATACTCTGTCAGAATTGTTCTGAAGTGGTTTATGAGCATATTGCAATCTAAGCACAATCAGACTTGTCAGTTTAGTACTGTTAAAATTCAAAACTATGCCAGTTATACAAAGAACCAAATATAACAGCTGAATTTTAAATAAATAGATTGAGGTGGGTAGGGCACATAAACAACAGAGGTCCAAAAGCAATAAATAAGGCAACATCCAATGAGAAAAGACCAAGGAGCAGATGGTTTGGACAGGTGGAGAAAGACCTTAAAGCTATAGGAGTGAGAGAGTGGAGGAAGAAGACCATAGATCGAGGAAAGTGGCGAAGAGTAGTATTAGTATAGCAGGCCGGAGCCTTATATGGGCTGTAGAGCCAAAGGAAGAAGACGGTTAAGTTATAATCCTGTTCTTTCCAGAGATTAAATTTTTCATAAAAATAATTTATTTTTAATAGTATGGACTCAAAAATCATGGTAAATATCAAGACTCCCATTTCTTGGATTTCATTAACACTAATAATAATTGCCAAATAGTCTACATACTTATGATGCAACTGTATTGTTTATTTTATCACAGTTTTTATTTATAATTATAAAAAAAGCAGGTCAGGTGAAAATTTTGAAAATAAGAACGAAGAGCACTTCACTGAAAAATAAATGCACATTTTTAGAAGCAAATGATGTATGCTGATTTTTTAGTTGAAAAAAAAATTCATATAATAAAAAAAGAGCTTTCTACATTATCTTGGTCACTGAAAGGTTTATTACTATTTTATTAGGAATAAGAAAAAGATAACAAAAATTACAGGAAATCTAAATCACTCAATTACAGCTTATTATGCAGAGTTTATACATGTTCATGAATATGGCTTTATTATAATTTATTATATCTATCTGTTTTTTAATTGTTCCCTTTTAGCGCTGCTTCGTTTAGTGCTGGCTTTAATTGGAACGCAATATGAGGGGTATGACTATTTCACAGAGCGAAATTTCTAAAAACAGCCTGAAGTGATGTGGCTAAAATGATTAGAACAAGATGGTCATATTTCAAAGCAAATTTTGTTTTGGGCTCTTGCAGTTAATCACACGTTTTTCTTTAGCTCAGGTGCATACCAACACTCACCTGGTACAGCTTCCCATTGAAATCTTTCAATTACAAAGTTAAACAGGACTCAACCTTGACTTAATTCCCGGAACTTGTTGCGGAGCAAGAGGCCTCTGTAATCACTCTCCAGCAAAATCTTAAGTTTTGGGAGGCTTTTTTCAGTTCTTCCATGTTTGGTTGCAACTTTTCATCTCCTGTTTGTTAGATCTTCTCCAAGTGGTCTTTGGGCGCCAAGCCTACTCTAGCCTTGGGGGAATTGAGTGAGTGACCAATCCGACTTCATTTTCTTCTGGGTACTTGCAGGTCTATGTGGGACGGATGGCTGAGTGGTGTAGATACTCGACTGTCGACCTGAGGGACCTGGGTTCGATCCTCGGTGAGGCCCATAATTATTCCAGGTGAAATTCGGTGCAAAGTTGTCCCACAAGTCCACCCAGCTTTAAATGGGTACCTAACTTAAGTTGGGGAAGTAAAGGAGGCTGGGCGTTGTGCTAACCACACAATCCCTTTATATGCTGAGGTTATAGAAACAGATGAATTCTACACTTCATCTGCCCCGATGGCCCAACAGGGCTAAGGGAACTTTACTTAATTGTAGGTCTATGGGGTCTTGGTTTGCCATCTGCCAGAGATCTTCATTCCTGAATTCATCTCGTCACATAATCATAGGAATTCCTGGGGCAGCCATTTAGGAACGTCTGTAATTTGCAGGTCAATGAGTTGGAGACTCAACCTATCCCTTCCAAAATATTTAACTTAAAAAAAGTTCCAGGTTTAAATATTATGTTAGCTAAATTCATTACTTTATCTGTGAGAATACTGTTATTAGATTCCATTATTTATGGCATATATATATATATATTTATGGCCACAAACTCAGCTCATTTGCAATGAATATTAATGAGAATGATTTTTTCCCCCAACGTCCTGGGAAAAATCAGCCTATTTTATGCTCTGTATTGGAATTCAGTTCCACTAAGTAATAAATAATACAACTTCAATGGCCAATCTCACTTTACACAAGCATGCCTTTATTTATTCCTTGAAACAGAAAAAAATAACATACAGATCACCTGGCTTGTCCATCATCATTCTCCTCTTCCTCTTCTTCACCCAATGTAAATAAAACACCCAAATGATGTGGTTCCCCTTCCTTTCTGACCAACTGATCGGCTTCACTGCTGGCTTCCAGCTTGATCTGATCACTTTTAATAATATCACTTTCTGCTTCTGTAGTTCTTAAGTGAATAAGAGAAGCTTGCCCTGGATCTTTGACGTCTTCCATCTCCAGTTTTACAACTTGAGCTTTATCATCTTCCTCTGTTGCTACATGTTCCATACTCTGGATAATAAAAATATAATAGGTTTCAGCTGATTTGTAAACATATTAATTTTATTATTTCTCATTATCTGAGATAAGTATTCTCAGTTTAGTCATTCTTCAATAGACAGATAAATGTAGTACAGTCGATTCCGCTTAATTAGGACACATCGGGACCGAGGCTTTTTGTCCCAATTAAGCGGCTGTCCCAATTAAACATACAAATTTACTATTGGCTTCTTGGTTTGGTTTCTTTGAGATTTGTCCCAAATAAGCGGCTGTCCCAATTAAGCGGAATCCACTGTATATACTGAGCAACAGAGACAAATAAATCAAACCACAAAATATTAAATAAAGTTATAAGATTAGAAAAAAATATTCATTCCGGGGGAAAAAGATAACCTACATTAGCTTATCACACTGTCCGCTGAAAAATCTCCAGAATAAAGAATAAATACAAATAGTCAATATAAATGAATAAATATTTCTTTTTAAGCTATAGATGCTGAGACTTGCTAAAAGATATGAACATTATCTTTCGCAGTAACCAGTGTTGACACCTGTTAAAAACAAATGTCCACAACAAAACCATAGCACCATTATAATAAGCTTTGCTATCTACCTGAAATGGGGGCACAGGCTGATGTAAAGAACAAAACTGCGAGTTGAGGATCACAGGAACTGGACGACCGCACTGATTATCTGCAAACGGACAAGGCCGGTAAAGCACCTGAGCTGGATCATGTAGTATATCTGTATGTTTGGTAAAGGTTCAACAACTGAGCTGTATGGCAGTTATTTACCTCACTTTTTATATGTAATGTAATAGTTATAAACTACACACTGCTCTATTTCGCTATCAATCAAAACAGAACAATTATTTAAAAGGCGATTTAAAACAATTTTTTTTTTTTACAGTTCTACTCAAAAAGAGATTTTTGATTAAAACAAAATTCAGCACGGGTTGCAGAAATATTAATTCTATTTAAAAATTATGCTTTATTACACAAATATTTTTACATAAAACACCACCAAGGATATGTTTTTGACAAAATTTGCTAAGGGGGACCACTCTGCTGTTACATCTTAAGCCTTCATCAACAAATGCACATTTATGAAAATGTAAAGACAAGCGTGGAGTGGTAACACCCTCAGTCACCTGCAAGCGTTTTTCTGTCTCCTGCTTTTGAAGCAAAGCTTCCTGAAAAAAAACTGTATCTTAAGCCTGTTCCATTCTGGACACAGGACGTGTTAGCGCTTTTTCGTGTTATGTATCAGTACGTATGTTAGCTTCAGTAAATATTTGTAAATTTTGGAAATGTTTACAAATTCAGACTTACCTTCAATAACCCATTCATTTGGTGCGCATTCGACATGACAGTGAATGACTACATTGACAGTTGTAAAAATTTTAGTTTAAGATAGATGTGTCAATTATACAGGCAATTTCTGTGCCAATATTTAATTAGCGCATTTTCGAGAAGTCGAATGCGCTATTGTCCCCGTTTTGTCCGTCTGTTTGTCATCACCCTAGATCTCAGCAACCATAAGTCCTAGACCGATGATGTATAAACTTTTTTGTAGGTCTTGGCCTGCCATTCCTGCATCAAAAGTCCATTTCGCGATCTGACCTCTGAGGGCTGGGCACCAGTGATCCTTAGGCTACCGTTTTTTACTATATAAGCTATATTAATAATTATGTCATTTTCATGGCCCCATTCTACACCTTATACGCTGTGGTGAATGAATGGGTTATTGAACGGAAGTGAAAAAAGAGGAGAGAAATAGAGCATTGTTTTTTCAGATATATGCATTACACAATTGAATTTATAAACATTTCCAAATATTTACTGAAAGCTAACACACGTACTGATACATAACATGAAAATGCGCTAACACGTCCTGTGTCCAGAATGGAACAGGCTTAAGATGCTGGGTTTTTTTAAATATGAAGCCTTTTTTTTTTATTATCAATATTTTATTTACTCTTTTAATGTCTCCATAATAATAATACATGTAATACAAGAGGTAAGTTCTTATATTAATACATATAATACAAACCTTTCCAAACTTTTTATGATATCGCTTCATAGCACAAAGTTTATCATATTTATCTCTTTGATGAGGATCATTCTTATATAATTTTATGCTTCCTTTAGAAATAAATATATATAAAAAAAGGTAAGTGTCAAAAAACTGAAAGACTAGAATCAGTGTGTAACAAATAATGTATTTTATAACCATTTCATAAATCATAAGCAGCGTCTATCTCTTACCAAATGTTTCCCTCTCAACTTTACGTGCTTCTAAATACTGCCGTCTTTTGCTCAACAAAACATGCTTCAGCCGCTTGAACTGATCTATGTATAAAGCTTGCAACCGAATCAACTTATCCCTTAAAATCTGAGCCACTTCCTCAGCTGTATAAATACCTGCATACCTATACACAGATATAGACAAAATTTAAACATTCAAAATATTATAAGATTAAAATAGTCATTCAAATCCATCTGGACCAGGGATGGCAAATTGGACTTTATCAAAGTGCCCAAAGGAAAGCAAATTGAAATGAAATTTTTCTGTGTGTGTGCCAAAACAAAGCAAATTAAGATGAATTTTATTTTGCACGTGTCGGTTATCTTATGTTTTTATTGTGGTATTTACAAGAGAATTGTTTTTTAGTTGAATTTTAATAAATTTTTCAGTGCCAAGTTTGTAACAGGGTAAAACTGCCTGTTTGTAACAAACAGGGTGAAACTGCCTGTTTGTAACAGGGTGAAACTGCCAGCTAATTTATATTTGTCATCAAAAGATTATGTGACGATAAAATTTATTTTTTTACTTCAGAATATCCTCTTGGTCACTGTCAATACTATCTGCCTCACTGTCCTCATCATCTCTCCACAACTGGTCTGCGAGAGGACGTTCGATTTCTGAATCACTTGAGCTTGCATATTCTGATGGAAAGGAAAATGCTTTCTATGAAGTTTATTTTTTTAAGTACATTGTCAAATTAAAAAAATATATATGTATATATATATATATATACACATATATATATATATGTGTATATATATATATATATATATATATATATACTGTTTATATCAATGAATCTGTACCAACAAGGATGAGATATTTATCTGTTAAATCCCATAAACTGCAAATGGGATGGTTTTTGTATAGCACTTCTATCATCTCCACTATAGCAGAGAGAGCAATGGCCATAGAGACATACTCATTAATAATAATAACTTCAGCCATTTAAAAAAATAAGTAACAGCAATTTACACACAAAAGATAATTATATAATAACTAACTTATAAACTTAAACAGAGGGAGAAAAAAGTAAACTATCTCTAGTAACATAATGTCAAAATTTTTTTTTTTATTTTTGACATCAAAATAAAATATTTTAAACAGAATTAGCAAAAATTAAAATTGGCAATATACCTAAAGCTTTACTGGCAATACTATCAGTGTGTGTCTTCCCTCTACGATGTTCGCCGCTCATCACTTCTGATGAACCACTGTACCACAAGTTAAGCTCTTCGAGTAAACTTTCAGTTGTTTCCTTTGGTTTTCTTTTACGAGCAAATCTCTGTCTAGCAATAAATGATTTCTTGGCATGCTCCAAACAATATCTAAAAATTTAAAAAAAAAAAAAAACACAAAAACTATTAATATGATTTTTATTAGTCAAGTGTTTTAAAGTTAGAGTAATTAATATTAAGTTACCATCAGCTAGCTTCAATTTATTTACCAAAGACCATGAAGTGAATTAATAATGTGCTAAAAACAAACATACTGAAATGTAAACTACAAACAAAGGCTATTTTTAAGCGTGTATCAGGAAATGTCTATTTTTAATGAAGACTACAGAGGTAACAATCACAAGTTACAACATGGTATATAAGATAATGATCTATCTTTACCCATCTTTTCTTTCTTGCTTTGGGGCAGCCATGGGACATCTTTTGCCTGCTTTGGTCATGTAAGTGCACTGCTTAAATGGTGCTGCCTTATCTTCCAAGATGTGGCGAAGGCAATAATCATAGCCCTCAATACAATTTTGCATGCACACTCTATGAGAGTATTTGCAGAATGATCCATCTGTACTACTAGCAGGAATTTTAGCTTTTATTATAGGTGTTTTGTGGACTTTCTGCATTTCTGTCACTGTAAAATTAAAGTAAAGAGAATATATATAGTACGGTTAAAAAAAATAATTTCAAAACAACTTTTTTTTTGCAAAAATAAAATCCTACTAATAAAGTGCTAATCTTGTCATACATGCAGTATGGGAAAGCCGTCACTATAAATAAAATCCTCTATGACATCATTTCTCGGAAGTCGGCTGCGCATGTGGCAGAATGGGAACACCGTCGCCATAAACAAAACAATAATACAGCATTTGGGATATCCTCTATGACGTCATTTCCCGATGGTAATATTTTTTATTAATTTGAAATTTATACTATTTGTAAAAAAAAGCACGAAAGTAATCAGCAGTTGTAAATATTACATTGCTAACTATATGCTTCTGGTCTTGCTGCCAGTTTGCATGTAAGTTTTTAAACAATTATTCTCATATTAAACATTTTATTGAGATAAAACTTCAGTTGCGAATTCAACGGGCAACTACTAGTTAAATTTATAATAAACAAAAAAAGACATTAAAAGAATGACCTTTCCACTATGTTGACTTATAATAAAAACTATTTAAAAAAATTAATATTTAATTTCAACTTTTGAAATTACATAGTATTACAATTCTGTCCAGATATTATAGTAAATTTACTTTAAACCTTTTCTCTTGTGGTGTTTTGCCTTATTACAAAACTGGAATATTTCATAAAAATAAAATGTAGAAATTTTGAAAAAAAACTGGATGTTTTTCACAGTGCACTTTCAATAGCCTTGGTGTCTATTTTTAGCTCATTACAAAATATTCATGAGGTTGAAATTTTCTAACCTCACCAACCATGCATAATTGAATAATATTAATGACTCTATGAATTATAAATAAATATAAAAAAAGCAAAGTTCCCTTAGCTCAAACGGGCCATTGGGGCAGATGAAGTGTAGAATTCATCTGTTTCTATAAACTCTGTATATGAAGGGATTGTGTGGTTGGCACAAAGCCCAACCGCCTTTACTCCCCGAACTTAAAGTCAGGTACCTATTTAAAGCTGGGTGGACTTTGACCAGGACCTGAAAAGATCCCAAGGTTCTCACATACATTCTATCCCAGGACCCTCTGGTCAACAGTCAACAGCTCTTCACTGCTCGACCACCCGACCCCTATAAATAAATATACATGCAAAATACTCAACTGGCAGCTTTTTTTGAGCAAGGTAAAAGAAAAAAGGGTTATTAAATAAAAAAAAGTCCAATGGAAACAATAAAAAATGAGAACCATAATATATCAAAGATGGACGCAGCTTTATAATGGGGATTACTTGCGCCATAGTAGACTTCTTTATAGTCATTATTTATCTATTTTTTTTAACAAGGTCAAATTGTTTTTAAAATTTGTTCCTTTTTTTTTATTCTATTGTATATGGCAAAATGTTATTTTTAATATACAACATTGCCATCAGTAATTTTTCTATTACCAGTGCTACAGTCACCTAACGGTTAACCTGTATCATCTAAGTCAACCAGGTTTAATTTTGAAAGTTAATTCCTAAAAGGACTAAAGGTGGTACTATTGAAGTTGCATCAAATATTAGGCCTAGGGAGTAGCTAATCATAATGATAATTAATTATCCATTTGAATTTGACATATTCTACGCTATACTACCCTACTATAGGCAGTATAGCATATTGTCACATTTACATTTAAGTAATAGTAATTAGTCCCTAGAGTTGGAGCATAGCTGAGGTACCGCTGCATGGATGGGTAGAAAACAAAGACACTTAGATTTAGAAATTAGTTCTCAATTATATAATTTGTATGGAAATTTGGAAGGGAGTCAATAGTGAGGCCAGTTGTCACAATTTGTCTGTGTATCCCTATAAATTTTCCGACGCCCTGACAGCTGATTCAAAAAACCTTCTCAATAAATGCCATTTAAAATGGTATTACATGACATCTGATCGAAGCGTTTCATGATACATTTTTCAGGTCAAAAATATCCAATGGAAAATTCTGCAATGAAAATATAATTATTTTTCTCACATGTAGTGGTTGCCCGAAAGACTGAAAGATTTCTTAGTTCCAAGACCTAGTCATTAATTTACACTCTCGATATTGTCATCGGAAGGAGTGGCCAGATTTTGAGTGTGGTTTTTTTTTTAAAAACCACCGATCTATATAAAAATTATATGAACAGATCACCTTAATGTAAACAGTAAAACGACAGCAAGTCTCAGATCATGTCATTGTCTCTTTCACAGCCCAATTAACAAAAAAAAAAAAATAATTTCAAACATAATGTAAAAGTTTTAGTTGGCCCTCATTAACCACTCCTGGCTACAATGAAAAAGCGATTGTCGACTTGGTTTGGCCATGTTGTACGCCACAATACCACGTGCAATCACGAGCTCACACAACGACAGAGCTTGTTAGGGGGATTCTCGGGAATATGTGTCTCATTTAAAAAAAACAACAACATTAGGCTCAATTTTATTACTAAAATTCACATATTATTAAGAATCATACAAAAATTCATTTACTAAAGCGCTAAATAAAACGTTTTCCAGGGTACCTTTGTTGCCCCCACCCCAGTGGCGCAACCGCGTGGGAGGGTGGGCGGCAGGGGGGTGGGCTCAAGCCCCGGCCAAATCGGAGTCTTTCTTTTTTTTTTTTATAATAAATACATAATCAAAGTTACAAAAAAGACTGGTTACGCCACTGCCCCACCACATCGACCAAAATTGATTATTTTACACCCGGAAGGGTGTGTAAAAAAAAAGTTAGTATTTCATAGAGATGTTCCAAGACTCCAAGTATAAGTACTGTAAGTCATGTAAGTACCAGTAAGAGTACCAATACCCAAGGTGCAAGTACGATTATAAGTAAACACATTTTTTTTTAATGCCAAGTAGGAGTACATCTGCTGAGTACCCAAGGTGTTAATAGGAGTAAAAGTATCCAAGGTGCGAGTACATGTACTCCGAAAATATACTCAAATACAAGTTCTTGGTAAAACAAGTAAACCTACCAAGTACCAATGGGACGGATGGTCCTGCGGTAAAGCGCTCGACTGTCGACATGAAGGTTCCTTTTCGATCTCCGGTGAGGAGATTTACATGTCACGGCTAAACTCCACGCTATATCTCCCGTGGTAACTCCATGGTCATTGCATTATCGGCTATGGTGGGGGTGAAAGAAGTCCCATTAGTGGTTCATAGGATCTAAGAGATTTCATATCATCCTTACAGGGACTTCACATACACCAAGTACCCTAGAGCCATCGTGTCAGCATTGTGGGGTAAAAAGTGTGTGTAGACAACTATTTATTAAGAATATAATATAGATGTTCAAATAGCGAATCCTCTAATCCCCAGGTAAAGTGTCCATGCGTTAAAAAGGCCACAGTGGCTACTTTACTAGTACGATTGAATGCACGGAGCCTATAACCTTAGCTCTAGGCTATATATCGCATATAAAAACCTTTACTGTGGGACCTCCATTATGTGCGGGGCATGCAGGGATCGATTTACCGCCTGTGGTTTCCCCGGCACTGACAACTGTCATCCCCGGCTCTGCTTTAACTGATATATTACCGCCGGGGATGAAACCACAGACATTTATCCCCGGCTCTGCAGACATTTTTTTTCATCCCCAGCACTGGTTTTTTTTTTTTCTTAAATCGAGCACTGAGGGCATGTGGTGGTCGCCCCATTTATAAAGCTAATAATTGTCAAATGGTAACCTCTGCAGAGCAGTGAGGTGCTATGATGTAGAACAAAATATTTTTTAATCAACTGAAAAACAAACAAAACTAATCAAACTCAATGAAGTCAATGAAGAGCCGTATCTGCTTGAATAGTCGCATTCGGCCAACTTGTCCTAAACACTACTTTAGTACTAGTAGGTCTATGGCTCAACCCATCTAGTGTGTCTGTGTGATGCCCTAGTAAGGATAAGATGAAATCTCTTAGGTACTCCATGTGTCTATAAATAGAACAGGGAAGTCCCGATAAAAAAAAGTCGATTTTTGTTTTCTGCTGATTTTTATAGTGTTAAAATTGTTTGTTCATATTACAATATGGCTTACTATCACGGTCCAATCATTAAATATCTTTTTAGGCCATGTATTTTATTTAATAGAGGTTTTTGACAGTTTTTTTTGCGTTTTTCTCAAAAGCACATTTAAAAAAAATCTTTTACATTTTTGACACTTTCACAAAAACTACTTAAGATATAAGCTTACAATTTTGCATGCTTATTCTTATATCTATTGTTGACAGTTCTCCAATTTTTTTTGGAAATATTAAATATAATTTTTTTAATAATTTTTTTTCTTACCTACCCCCCCCCCCCCCAATGTAATTTTTTTGAGTGTACCGAAATAAAAAATTCACAGTTTATTTATTTTCCATTTTTCTAAAAAAGAATGGACGTTTGTTTGAAACACACTCATTAACATTTGTGCAAAGTTATTTTAAGATTTCTACAATAGATTTAAAAAATTGGTTCTTTGAAAATATGTCTTAAAATTACACTTTTTCACCCCAAAAAGTCACATAATACATTTTTTAATCATTTTTTAATATTTTTTTTTATTTCTTTGTTCATAAATTGGTATGTTGTATGCATGTGCCAAAAATGGCTAGTGTAGCTTAAAAAAATAAATAAAAAATAGAAAAAAAAACTTGCAGAAACCTTGCCATGGATCACTTTAACCACTAATGTGACTTTCTTTTTTAACAAGTAACAACGTGCATCTGGCAACCCTGACTCAGCACAACAACTTCCGGTCAAAACAAATTCTCGTTCTTTTTTGATTACGAAACTAGATATTCCTCGAAAGCTCTTAGGGTACTGTTTATTTTATGTTTATCCCACTTTTGGTTGTGTGAGATTCGAAATAGAATCTAAGAAATTATAGGTAAGGATGATATATTTTTCAATGAGATTTTTGAGATAATAGAAACTCATATCTTTAATGAGATGCAACAGTAATGCTTTGCATACTTGCGGCTTAGTCCTTTCATTTCAGGTCTTATATTATATACATAACTAGGTTTACGTTTATTATTTGATGATATCATATTGTTTCATAAAATTGGATGTTCCATTTCAGGAAGTGCCTCTTGCCATCGCCTGGATTATGATTTTTGAGACAGTATCAAATAAAACAATTTTATAGCTATTCCCACATCACATGCGTACATCTCAATCTGCATATTTGATAAGCAAGTTCACTAACAAGTTAACAAGTAACATACAATAGCTTCAATTAGTTCGTTTAATATTGTATGTTTTGGATGGATAGGATTTTTAAATTGATGTTTCATTTCTCAGATATTTGAATGAACATAATGCTCACTTTTACTAACCTTTTAATAAAAGTTTTGCTTTACAGCACATTTTGCAGCTGCTCATTAGTCATTGTTTGTTATTTATAATATATATTAATAAGTACTGTTGTCTTTATTATTTATTTTTATGGGTGAACTTAAGCATAATGTAAATATCACTTTTTTAATTAGTCATGTTTTTCATGTCCTTTAATGATAATATAATTAATGCAGAAGATAATAATTATTATTATAGTATTATTACTATGATTAGGTGAAATAAAAATAAGAGTAACTGTTTTTTTTTTTTTTTTTAAAAAGTAAACTTAATGATTTTCCCATGTACATAACAATTGAGGCGACACAAGATGAGCATTCTGAGCTGTCGTCATGACTATAAAAAAAATAATGATCTTCTAATTATTAAATATTTACTGTACATTATGAATTGACTGTGCACATCCGTGAGCAAATAGAATGGCATTTATGGATTAATTCATTTATGAATTAGCATATGTGTGCAAACAGATTCTCCCTAATTTTATTAATGATATTTTATAGTAGTATGAAAACTTACAGATTTACTGTATACATGTTGGTATATTAATATTTTTTAGATTGTTTTGACATGCCTCATTTTGCCCACTTTTTTTTTTTTGAAAATCAGGCCCCTTGACACAGGTTCTGTTTAAGTAATTTTGTACTGCTAATGCATCCTCAATAATTTACCTGACAACTTTTTTAGTAGAATTTTTCTGCTTTACTTTAGTTTGCAAATTATTATTTTGTCAGTATTTTTTTATCAAACATGTAAATAGTATTCACACTATGAATCATACAACTCCGAAAGTAGATCCAAAAGCACTGCGTTTTTCATAATAGAACTGTTTTTCCCTTGTTTATATTTTAAATGATTGATACTTATTTTTCTAAAATTTTTTTTTTTTTTAATAAACAGAATTAGAAACAAGGGGCTTTTACTCAATACTTACTATTACATTACATAGGGCTTAGCCACGGCAACTTATGGGCGGGTACAGCAAGTACTATAATAGATTTAAATATGTATGTATTATTATTTGATGTTGCCCACTTGAAATGTACAAATTGTTCAGAATATTTTAGTGACAAAATTTCTTCTTTATACAAACTTATTAAAATATTTTAATGTCGTGGTTTATTTTTAGAAAAATATTTTTCTTTTGTAGGTCATTGGATGTATTACTGAATTCTGTATATCACATAACTCTTGCTGGTGGGCTTAAAAGCATTAAAGCATTAAAATGTATGACCCTGAGGCAGGGGAACATTATTTCCAGGAAGATTCCTTCAGTGAAAAGACAGTCAGGCTAGGTGAGTTTCTTTTACAATTAAATATTTAACGTCTTTATTGTTGGGTTCCACTGTTTTGATCATAGGGGAAATATGCACATGAACACAAACAGTGCAATAGCCTTATATTCTGTAACGACTTTTTAATTCTGAGGTAAAATTTCCAAATAAATTTTGTTGAAATTCCCAAGTTCGGTGGTACACATATTTTACTATAAGCTGAAATGTCATATTTCGTCATTTATTATTTTTCTTGTTAAGACATTTAAATAAATCATTTTTTTTTTCATTTTAAATATTTTTTTTCATCTTAGATGGCTGTAATTGTTTATGATTATTATAACTGATATCAATATAAACTGAATAGGACATCTAACGTTGAGATGGTATTCTCTCTTGAAACTTTTTTTTTCTTTTTTAGGTTTCATTAGGAAAGTCTATGCCATTCTATTTATGCAAATTGCAATCACTGCTGGGATGATATCTTTATTTATCTTTGTGTAAGTAGTAACACCAAGATTTAAAATTATAGAAATACTAATATTTAGATGTATTGCATATAACTGTGATCATATGAGAGTCATGATTACGTGATTATTCAAGGATGATGTTAACATTTTTGTCTCATTATTTTAACACTTAAGAAGTATAATTTTAAATATGATTTGCTACTAGTGTTCTATGTTTTTTAAATTATCAAATTAGTGAGGTTTTTATTTATTAGGGCATTAAACAAAATTAATCCACTCGTTTTAGGTTTTGGTATTTAGTATATCGTTTGTTTCATTTTTTATTTAGGGATCCCATTAAAGAATATTCAAGACAGAATCCTTGGATGTGGATCCTGGCCTTGTGAGTTAACTATTCTAAATTTTTTTATGACATGTCTCTAAGTATAGAATCTGTGGTGACTGTAGACCATTTTAAATATAAGTTATGTCTTAGAAGCCTAACCTAAAATCTTCATTAATTTTTTAACATTTAATTTTCAGTGTGATGACCTTTGTCATCATTATCATCCTGGCATGCTGTCCTGACTTCAGACGAAAAACTCCAATAAACATGATTTTGCTAATGTCATTTGTAAGTGCCTCTTATTATTAATCATATATGTATACATATATAGATAAGATAAATGTAATATATATTGCACAATATAAAAAAGAGAACTTTGTATTTTTTTTTAATTGTGTAATTATTTTTGTACTTATTGAAATGTAATTGTGCATTTTTTTTTAACTTGCAGACTATTTGTGAAGGGTTTTTACTGGGCACAGTTTCAGGGTAAAGCAGTTTCTATCAAACTTGTAGTTTAGTTGTGCTAACTTTAGCTAATTTTTCTCTTTAAGTCCTTTATTGACACATGTTTAGTTGAAACTTTACACGAAGCAGTTTTTTTAAAACTTTCAATTGGTAGTTTTTCTACCTTTGAAAAATTTTGTTTACCTTTAACAAATAACTAAGTGGTATATTATGATTTTATTTATATGTACTTTTTAAATTTGCAGCCATTATGATAAAGATGAGGTGCTGATGGCTGTGGGCATCACTGCTGTAAGTTGCAAATGAGTCCATGAGAAGAATAGGCATGGTTACTGAATGAGAAAGATAAAAATTACTTCTCCCATGCCTTCTGCTACCCTTTTCTAGCTTTTTACATAATAATCAGATTCGTACTGATTTTGGAACAAGCTAAAAGAATCATTTGTGGGACGGATGGCCGAGTGGTGTAGATACTCGACTGTCGACCTGAGAGTCCTGGGTTCAATCCTCGGTGAGGCCCATGGAATTTTTCCAGGTGAAATTTGGTGCAAAGTCGTCCCACAAGTCCACCCAGCTTTAAATGGGTACCTGACTTAAGTTGGGGAAGTAAAGGCGGCTGGGCGTTGTGCTAACCACACAATCCCTTCATATGCCGAGGTTATAGAAACAGATGAATTCTACACTTCACCTGCCCCGAAGGCCTGTTAGGGCTAAGAAGGGAACTTAAAAGAATCATTTAAGATGCAAAAACAATGGAAAATAGAGCATCACATCAAGTTAAAAATTCATTTTCCTCCTTTGTATTATTTTGTGACTGCATGTTCTTCTCATGAACTCCTTATATGTTTATTATTAAGGCACCTTTTATTTACACATGAAAACAAAACATATCAGAACAGAAATACACATTTTTCTTAACCATCTTAATACATTTATTGAAGAATAACTATGTATGTATATTTTTTGTCATTAGGAAAAGGAAAAAAAGTTGCTTAAATTTACATTTGTGTCTGTGGTGTTAAGCATACAGTAGCATTTAAAAATGACCAATATAAAGCTTGTTTAAAAACTTGTTGTTTAACTTAATGTGATTTAGCCTACACTAGCATTTAAAAATGACCAATCAATATAAAACTTGTTTAAAAACTTGTTGTTTAACTTAATGTGATTAAGCCTCCAGGGGACTTTTAAATGTCTCTCTCTTAAAAATGTGCTGCTTTTATTTTCACAAGTATAAAAAATTCATAACAAAATAAATTTTCATATTGCTGTTCATTTTATTTTCAGATAGTAGCTTTGGCTTTGACTATTTTTGCATTCCAGACCAAAGTAAGTCTTTGAAATCTTTGAAAAATATCACTTTATATAATTATGTTAACAGAAATTATTTACTAAATTCATTCAATAAAGTATGGTTATTATTTTTCTCGACTTCCAGTTAGGAATTAATAATGTTGTTTTTCCATGTATTAAAACAAGCCTTCTTATTTCATAGATATAGGAAATAGTATTGTCTGTTTTGTCAACAATGCATTTAGCTTTGCCTTGTATTTTTTTTTATGAGTAACAGTTATGGTGTTCCGATTTTGATTGACATTCTTTATATGAATGATTATTTATTTTCAGTGGGACTTCACAATGTTCGGAGGTCTTTTGTTTGTCTTAGTCATTGTACTCATCTGCTTTGGACTTTTATGTGCCATAATACAGAGTAGAGTGAGTAGTTTTTTTTTCTTCTTGTTTTTTAAAGTTTAGTAAAATGATCATGTTATTTATTGGTCCTGATCAGTTTTTTTATATTTATAAAAGTTTATCTCTAAAAAATTTTCAGTATTTGAGCCTTGTTTATGCATCTCTTGGAGCCCTACTTTTCTCTGCTGTAAGTATTTTTATTATTTTTTCCTTCTAATAATTGTCGACAGGTTGGTGTTAAGACATAAATTAATATGAATAGAATGAATAATCTTTTTTAGTTTCAGAACTTCCATCATCAATTCTTTTAATTTCTGTACATTAACATAGCTCAGTTCTGTAAATGCACATTGGGGAAAAAAAGATTTGAAAAATATAAACCTTTTCTAGTCTGGAATTAATGGAAGTTTTGAATTATTATTTTGTGCTTTTTTATTTTAGCTCACCTATAAATTGTTTTTTTTTTTTTTAAATCTTTACAAAACCATTTTATCAGGAAATACTTGATTTTAAGGCCCTAGCAACTTTGTAATAAAATTGCTTTTTTAAACACAGCTGATAGTAATGATATATTTCTGGCTAATTAACCACTTGGTGTAACTGTTTTTGGTGAAACTTTTCAGTACCTGGTGTTTGATACTCAGATGATGATCGGAGGGAAGCACAAGTATTCACTTTCCCCGGAGGAGTACATATTTGCGGCTCTCAACTTGTACCTGGACATCGTTAACTTGTTCCTGTTTATTCTTTCAATTATTGGCAGTTCTCGTGATAACTGATGATCTTACTGTGTCACTAGTTTTGTTATCACAGAAAATTGCCATTTCTTCAATTTTCGTTCATTTAACCTTTTGACTACTATAGAAATCTGTCTTGGATAAATCCATGTTTCTGTGAATAATCACGTTATATTTTATTTTTAAATGTTACAAAAAATAGTTCTTTTTTAAATTAACAGCAGTTGCTATGTCAAATTAATTTTCTAGTACTCTTGATCGTGTGCATATTAAATATCAAAAAGATCTTTTTTCTTTTGTTGTATTTTTTTTTAAACTATTAAAATGAAGCTCATTTGATCACTATTTTTCAATCATTCATGTGATTCTGTGTTACAACCATCATGAAAAGTTGATTAGAAAAATTTATTATGACACTGGGTATTAAGATCAATATGTTGTAAACATGCATGCCTGGAAAATTTTAAATGTTAAAAGCTAGATTGTAAGGCTGGGGAAAAAAGTAATGTTTTTAAAAAAATCTATAAATTTACTCTCTAGTTTTGCCAATAATTGCCAATACAAAACATTCTTGTTGATTACTCAACAGATAGAGAGTATCAGCCCAGCCTTCTTAATTCATGGTCTTATGTTCTTTTTTTCCTTAAGTGGCACAGTACTGAAATATTTGACAGTTATAGACAGATAAGATTTGGTAAGAAAATGTATTACTTGAAGTCCACATCAAGATAATTCCTTTTTCTTTTTTAAAGTTTATTAGGAAGAGATGAAAGGTATGGGGAAAGTGTTCATTTGTGCATTTATACTTTATTGTTTTCTAAGTTCTTGATTTCAAATCTCCATTTGATTAAAAAACAAATGAAAACATCGACTTCACAACTACATCCGTAATGTCGACTAGTTGTGTATTTTGATTTATTCTTTGTAAATGTCAGTGTTTAAATTAGTTTGCACAGTATTAATTTTTTTCTCTAAATGGCTTTAATATGTACGTGAACTCTTGTCAAATTTTAATTTTTCACTCCATGTAAGTACATTATAAGTATTGCATTTATAAAAAAAAGGAAGTCATCTTGTCACAAATATATACTAATGTAAAAGTTGGCATTCTTCCTTGTTTTTTTCAATGGTACTTAATGGCTCATTACTGATGTATAAATTACTTTCACAGTTCTTCATGAGTCACATATTTTACAATTTCATCCCATTGCCCAATTGTTACCAGTCCCCACTTAACATAGCTTAGTACTAAGTTGAATTTTGTTTGTTTCCTGATTTACTTTTATGATGTGATTCTTCTGTGATATTTAAGTTCCTTTAATTATAAATGGCTTGCTTTTAGATAAAATTATGCCATTCTGTAACTACTTATTTTTGTCAGCTATATTTTTAGAAGAAAAATCTCCAGCTTAGCTTTATATCATAACTGAGTTGCACGCATAAAGACTAATTTTTCTTAACCTTTATTTTTTTTTCGACATTTAATATTAAATTTAACATGGTTGTGAGGAAAAAAAAAGACACTTGTTCAAATACAAATTATTTCCTCAGGCCAGGAATGTAAAAAAAAAAAACAACTATTGATGTACATTTTCCATGTCATTTATTTTTAAAGGATGTTAAGGCTGGTTAGTGAAGTCGATAATATCCCTGGTGTAGCCAAAAAAATAAATAATATTCTCCGTTGTCTTGGAATGGAGATGGGCACCACCAAGTTTATAATCCCACAGAAAGGATGTATGAAAGCACAACAGATGTGTAAATTCATTCCCCAATATGACCGCATTGGTCGAGGGTTAAAAAAAAATTTGTCCAAACTAAAATGTTGGTATATTTTTTTTTAGGGCCGTTTCTTTTTAAAAATAATGTGTACATTTTCATTTCATTGCTGCTATCAACAATGTTGATTGATAGACCACCATTTTAATGTTTTTCCAAATTTTTATTAATGAATGCAATTCAACATTGTATGATAAAGAATTTGATAGACAGTGTTATCTTACTAACAAAAGCACCATGTCAAGTTTTAAATAAATTTATATTTAGGGATTTATTTAAAATGTTTTTGTGTAAAGTTCATTTATAATGATATACTTGTACTACATAAAATTTAATAGCCATTTTATTTTTGTCATGTTAAAAAAAAATTGTAAACAGGGAACTTAATTTTTTAGTTTTTTGGATGAGATGCTTAGAAATTGAAACTTTTGTATTAAACATTTAGAACCATGTCTCACAAAGACCATGTGTGAATTTATTAGATTCGTTTTTTTTTTTTTATGAAATGCTAAGAATTAAAGGGATATCTGTAATAAGTGTAAAAATTTTGTCATAGTAACTAATTTACTGATCAAGCTATGTAACATATTTGTTTACATAGTTAATGTTTTTTTTTAAAATACTTCACTTTCCCCATGAGGTGTTGTATTTATTTAGTGTCAGTTATGCCCTTTGATATTCATGCATTTTGTATTAAAAACATATTTTTTTTGGTTGAGTTTAAAGACTTGTTTCCAAATTTGTTAAGTTTTTTCTTCTTTTTTATGTTTTTAACCTATTTTTATTCCTAGATCTGTTTATCGATTTTACAAGCATTTCTTCTGCTGCTTTTTTTTAGTATATATAAATGCATTTTTGTATGTTTATCTTAAAAGTTTTTCTATGTTGAATAAAAATTAAAAGTCAATTGTAATTATGGTTTGAGTCTGGTTATAAGCATTCAAAAGTCCCCCCACACCACTAAAGCCAAAAACATTGTCAACATTTATTTTTTTTATTAAAATAGATAACCATATACAGATTCAATAAATGAAAAGATGAACAACTATTTGTAACAAGCTTGAATGTGGATACATAACATTATGTACCTTCCTCTTAGTAAAGTTAGAGGAATAGATATGCACAAGTTAAGATCTGTTTACAAAATAAATCTTCCAGTTTTCAAGATTTACTGATGTGAAATTGTTTCTGTTGCTGACAAATAGTCTGCAGTTGAAGGGCACATTATTCAGATTGAAGTTAAACATGGAACATCCTGCAATGCCGATACATTTGATGGCACAGTCAATAAGACTTCTGGTGTAATTCTGTTTGTCTGGCTGATCACTTAGATAAGTGTTGTTGTGTTCCAGCCAAATCTTGGCATCTACATAGTCTGGTCAAGGAGATAAAGAAATTAGTCAAATATTTAATTACTAAACCTTTGAGCAAACTTAAAATTACTGTGACTAACTGGCTTAATGTTATGGAAGTGCATGCCAAAGCAGGAGATTTGTGAAAAAAAAAATCTCATTCTAACTTTACTGATAAAAAGCATACTATTTTGATCAAACTTCTAATTCCAGTTTTTTAATGGATAATTTTTTTTTTCTTACTTGTACAGAAAATGTACAGAATAGCCAAATAGTTAGAAACCTACCTTGGAAATAATTTATCTACAATATTTAGGTTATGATAAAATGTATTTTTTTTTGTTATTTAGCTAATTTAAGAAACGTCAGAAACCTCGGATCTGACAGGTATCTTGGACATCACTCCACAAGAATGTTAAGTTGCTACACACTGTTTCTTTTAGCTTTGATTGATCAGTAAAATATGTGCCATTCACGCAGCTGTAGAAAACTGATGAGCTTTGGTTTGCTGTAATAATTGTAGATGAAGGCATCTCTGGAGGTGATCTAGAACACTGCAACCCTTAACAAGTAAATAAAGAAACAATCAGCTCTGTCTTGTATATTTTCACTAGTCTGCTAAACACCACTTAGGTGAATACTTGGACCACCATTTAAGGTGATACTTACTGCAGTTTTTGTCAGATAATTTTGTGCAAAAAAAGTAAATTTCTAAAAATGAAAAAACTATTAACTATTATGATGTTTTTTAAGACAATTATTCATATCTGCTCACAGATAGATTTTAAAAAAAAATATTACCAAAAAGTGAATTTTTAAAAATTAGCAGCTTTTTAAAATTTATCAGCACATTACGGTGTTTACAATTTTAAGAACAAGAAAAAAGTTACGTTGACATGATGGTTCTATTTCACTCCACTGTCCAGTAATCAAACATTGAATTGTTTTTACTGTTTGATTGTCTGAAGGAAAGAAGCAACCGTCGTCACATGTGTAATTGATGGCAGAGTTGTATAAGGAAACTGACCCACTGTCATTGGGAGCTGCATTTAACACGACTGGTTTGTTGAGGCATTTTACAGCTGAGGAAAATACAATGTCCATTATTTCTTTTTTTTTTCAAATTTAAAATTAAATTTGAATGCAGCACACAATTCTTAAATGTATTGTAACCATGGTACTTGTGAATATTGTTCAAATGTACTGAAGGATAAAAAGATGTCAATGTTTCGGCCAATGATAGACATTGGCCAGCTAAACTGTCCAATGTGAACATTGGTGCGACCAGCCAATGTCGAAGTGACAATGGGGAAAGTATTGTGTCAAAGATATAACATCAATTACAAACTATTTGAACATTGCAGCAAGATAAAAAAAACAGATTTGCCACTGATGGTAGCCAAGCATGTTTTATTAAATTTGAACAGATTTAGTTGACATTTGTAGTTCTTTTGATATGACTGACATATTTAAAACTGTTTATTGTTTTTTTTTTTATTATCCTTATGATATTGAGCATTTTTTTTTTGTGGAATTTTTTTTTTATGGCAGACATTGGCCGTAACATAGACATAATATAAATGCTAGATATAATTCAGCTAATTAAAAACTGAGTGAAAATGATGAGTGTTAATTGGTGGCTTTGGTAGCGAGTAGGATATTCATGCTGCAGCATGACCTGCAATAACCCTCCCATTAAGTGGTTTATAGGATCTGAGAGATAAACATCTCATCCTTTCAGGGACATATAAAAAAATGAACTACAAACCCATTCGAACCATATATATATATATATAAATCTTGTTAATAACGAAACAAAGATACCATGAGCAATGTCATAAATATTAAAATATAACAAAACTATTGAAATGCTTTCAAATTACATAATAACCATGCTATCAGAAAACAAAAAAAAAAATCATGCAATAATTACTTTGACAAGGCAAGGCAGCAGGGGTCCACAACTTAAATTCATTGCAAGTCATGTTCCACAACGGAATGGTTCCATTAAATGTGTAACCTTCCTGCTGGCATGAATACTGTACAATTTCACCATATAATGTTGTCATGTTGTCTTTGACAATGATCTGTGTATTAGGTATTGTAGGAAAACTGTTACAGTTTACCCCTGTTGAATCAGAGATGAGGTAAAGTAAGAAAAAATTAACTGCTTGATAACATTGCACACAAATTACTTTTTTTTTGTGTGTTTATTTATGTATTTATAATCAGATGTAGCGAGGTCATTCAGGGAAGGATATATATCTAATATTTACCAAACACAAGTTAAATTCCTTTTTTGAGTTAATACTGTTGTTAACACACTATAAAAAAAATTAGAATATTAAAAAAACCAAAGCTGAGAATTGTAATCACACATTGGCCAGAAAAAAACAAACAAAATTATTGAATCTCATTAGGTTAAAAATATATTTTTTTAAATTGGTGTAAATCATTATATAATATAAAAAGTAAAGTTCCCTTAACACATAACAGCCATCAAGGCAGATGAAGTGTAGAATTCATCTGTTTAAGTAGCCAAGGCATATTGAAGCCATTTGGCTAGCACAACACCCAATTGCCTTTACTTCCTCATATAAAGTCAGGTATTTCTTCAAAGCTGAGTGGACTTGAAAGACTTTCAACCAACGTAATCCAGGACCTGGAAAAATACCCTTGGTACTCACCAAGGATCAAACCTGTGACCCACAGGTGACAGTTGAGTGCCCTACTCCTCTTGACCATCTAACCACCCATAAAATCATTACATAGCAGTGCCATTTTTAAGATCAACGTCCTAGATACAAATTAATTTTTGCCTTCAACACGAATACCCTTTTCTAGTAGCTGGAATTATTTAGACAGTAAAAATTCATTTTTATAATATTAAGAATAACTTATGAACAGAATGTTTGATAAATTATTGTGAAAAAATGCAGAGAGCAACTTACTTTCACATGAGGTGTTTGTCAAACTTGGAATCCACCTTTCAAAATTATAGCATGTGCTTGTTACTGAACTAACTGTACTGTTCATTTCATGACCAACATGGCAGCTATATGTAACCTGAGACTTCAGTGGAAACATAGTCAAGGTCGTGCTGTTAACTATTACATTCCATGACACATTTGAATTACTCACATTGACTAATGGACAGCTGACATCTGGAATAGAATTAATCTTTAAACATTAAATTAAAAAAATTCATTCTGGTAAATTGGATTTTAAAACATATTCTGTTCCTGGTTTAAAGAAAATAGGTTAGTTGTCTTTTAATTAAATTTTTTAACATTTTCACATCTTTAGAGTTGCTTACCTGTTGTTAGATATAATGCTTGATACTGTTCAAGGCTAGAACATGGGTGACTGTCAAAACATGAGCTTGAACAAGACTGTGCGTCACTGGCATAGAAATCTCTTATGGGTTGCCTGCTAACACACTGGCAAACATCTAAGGAATTTCAAGTGTTATGTTAGTATGATATTGTCACACTTGTGTCCTAATGTTTTTATATACATATATTAATCAAAGTATACCTGCAGATATTAGAATTAAATAGGCATTTGGGTAAAATACTACTATGAATTAATTTTTTTTAATATGAATCAAAACTACCTGCTGTTAAAGATTTTAGAATTAAATATGGGAAGCCTCTCTCTTTACACAATGTTCTGCAGCTTTCATAATCAGAGCTAACTGGTAAATAATCACTGCCTAAAATCAAGTTGGCACGGCAGCCCATGTAGTGATAAGTAACTTAAAAAAAAATTAGTTAAAAAATAAAGAATAAAATAATTAGTGTTCAATTTACAAAAGAAAAAAATCTTTATTCTTTTACTAATGTAACAACATGGGACTGAAAAATCTCAAAACCCACATCAGTAAAAATCAACAAAAATAATTTAATTTTACAATATTTATTTTTTCTCAAAGATTATTTCACAATTTAAATAAAAATGTTGAAGGAAATAATGATAGGCGCAATATTCATTTTATATAAAAAAAATCCTACATAACTTACAGTTATGTTCAGAATAAGCATAACCAATTAGAGCAACACTCCCAGTAGGGTTACTTCCAGTCCAAGATTCAATTTTAATTTTCACCCACTGCGCTACTACAGGCCAAGACAAAGCGAACCATGTTGGTTGCACGGAGTTCGCATTTGTCTGAATCTAAAAACATAAATATATGTATATAATGCACTTACTTGCAAATGGGACATTTCAAACATTATTATCCTTACACTTCCATTAGAATTTTTAGATTTAATTAAAGGAAAATATACATTTTTTAATCACAAAGTTCTTAATCAAAACTTTTTTTCAGTAGTGATATTAAAAGGGATAATTGGAAAAAAATCAAGACATGGAATATGAAATATTGTTTACCATATTGTCAGGATGAGACTCAAAATAAATGTTGTCAAGAGATGTAAACAGTGAAATGGTTATCATGTTTCCTGAAAAAAACACACACACACACACACACAAAAATGCTGTTATTACTTTTATAAACCTTATAAACTCCATTAAAAAAAACCTATTGATTTTATTAATAAATTATAAGTGAATTTCAGTTTACTTGGATGAAATGTTAAAAAGAACGTAGGTCATACTTGGATTATGTTAAAGAAAAAACTAACCAATCAGTACAAGGCCTTCAATGACATAATTCTGATAAAGATCAAACTGTATGAATACATAGGAAACATTTTGTCCATTCCATCCTTGGAAATTTAACATGAGTAGTTTCATTCTGAAATAAATTTCATAGACACTATACTGGATGTTATTTGAAAATTAACAAAATAAATTTCACAGTAGCTAGATGAATGGTGCTAGAATTTTTGTAAGATAAAGGATAGTTTTGAAGTTAAGGCTAATACTATCTGAACTATGTAATTGGGTTAAACTTTATGAGCTGTGTGAGCTAATTAATGACAACACTATACTTACATAGCCCTTGCAGACAAAGAAGATGAAGTGGAGGTGGTCACGCTAACATTGGTTACAATTTCCAGTAGTAGTTTACTTTTATAGCCTGAATTGAAAATGTAATAGAATTATTTTTTTAAAATAAAAATGCTCCATTTATTAAGAATTTTGAAAATTAGTTTTTTTTTAATTTATGGGAGGTCTGGAATTTTTAAAAACATTTTAAGTCGATCGAAAATTTATTTAAGGCTATCTCTATCAGAAAGAAAACAAAAAAAAACACCAGTTTACAGAATTTAATAAAAAACATAACTAATATGATTCAGGAGATTTTTTTTTTTATTGTTTTACAGATCCAGCTAATTGGGAAATGTTATCATGCTGACACTAGCAAAGCATCATCTTGATTCATTATTCTAATTAATGTTCCAATTATTCCAGTCAAGTGATCACACAAGAGCATTTCATTTATTTTAATTTGCATGCTATAAACTAAATTATTTAGACTCATCCATTTATTAGATACTTACTGTATTTAAAACAAGTTAAATATGCAGATGAATCCACTAGATAGGTGGCAGGCTGGACTACACCATAAGAGAGAAGATTGTCACAGCTGTGTTGTATGTATTGTGAGCTGAAATTAGCTTTAAAAAGAGATCTTTAGTAGTTTTTTTTTTTTCAAAAAATTTTAAACAAATTACACAATTTTACTATCACAATCTATTTAAAATTGTAAACCTTTCATAATTCTAAATCTCAATGCCTGAATATAACGTTATTGTAACTAAAGATATAAATTTATAATACATGTGCTTGGAAAATTTTATAAAAAAAATAACAGATATCTATGTTTGATTGCTCTTGACTTTTAAGTGTCTCCCTTCAGATAACATTTTTTAGAAAACCTGGTGAGAGCAGATAAATTAGTGCTAGAAATTATATCTTCATTGGTTGGTAAATTTAATGAATTTTGTGAGACATCAGCCATAACCAATGTTATTTTAGTATTTTAAATTATCAAGTATATCTACAGAGTAAATTCAATATTAATCATTTCAGTTGCATTTCTCTGATTCAGTGTCACTTGGTATAATATGACTTGATAATTCTAATAATGTTGAAGCCTATGATTTAAATGGAAAATAAATTGAAAATATCAGATGTCTAAAACCAATATTTCTTGCAAAGATGTGTCCTGACTGGGGCAGCATTCTTAAGCAATCTGGTGATATCAGATAAATTAATGATGGAATATTAAAATCTTTACAGGCTATTAAATTCAATGAGATCAGTTTTAAGGACTAAAACCCATTTTCCTTTACATTTCTTTTATTACGGATCATACTCTAAACTTACCAAGCATGTATACAGAGTATACACCATCCACTGATGATCCACATCTTTGCATGAAGTGCCCACTGCATGGCTTTTTGCAGGTTGCCTGTGTTAAATTTAATTGGCTGTCTGCTTTCATACAAAGGCATTGAGTCTCTTGGAGCAGAGAAAATATGTCAAGCTGCTTGGTGAAACCCAAGCAGAATGCAAGACATTGTTGTATGCTCATGCCATTAGTTAGTGTTAATGACGTCAAAGTGGCTGATTTGTTGATCTTGGCGCATCCAGAGAGCTCTGTAAAAGTTCAAAGATTTGTGATAACCAATGCGGGAATGCTTTTAACTAATTCAATTATTTTAATGGAGATAGGTTTAAAGTTAAGGAACTGATAAATAGTTGAAACGATTTTAAAGCAACATATTAGAAACATAATAATGCAAGAAAAAGAAAAAGAAAAAAAGATGTACTACCTTTTTGAGTTTGACAAATAAAAGGTAGTGGTGTAGCGGATGAGACTGTTACCAGCTGCCCAGATGTCACATTTAGAGCAATAGCCATTTTCACTGTTACAGAAGTAAAGAACAAGTTAAACTGTCTATATATCAAAGCTAAATACACGAATTACAATGAGTTTAATGATAATTAGTGATTGACCACAGCCAAATGAAGTGAGATATTTGTTTTAATCATACTTGATGTTTTTATATGTGTGTTTGATTGGAGAAATAAATATTGCTATACTTTTTTTTATTGGTCTAGATGTAAAACCTTTTTTGTGATGTAAGTCAATAGAAAAGGTCTTTATAGTGCCATGTACTATAAGTGTGTAAATTATCTAGCTCTTTGTTTTTAAGTTAACTCCAACTCTCAATCTAATGTATAAAATCCACATAAAGATAAGATACTATCTATTGATCCCATATGTTACCACTGCTGCACCATTTTTACATCACCACTATCACTGAGACTGAAATGATAACAACACAGAAATTTCAACTGATAGCCTGTAACTGACCCAAACTTAATAAAGAGGCATCCCCATTTATTATACTTAATGACTTGTCTTTCATTGGCCTATCTAATTTATGTTCTTTGTTATATTTTAATATATTTTTTTATTTATGGTAGTCCCAGAAAAGATGAGAATAATATCCTATAAACCATTTATGGGTTTATTGTAGCACTGTTCTTTCATCCCCACAATAGCTGATAATTCCATGACCATTAGAGACATAGGTGACACACTGGGAGTTGAGCCCATAACCCACAATATGTAGATCGGTCTACAGCATTCAAATCTGGCTCACAACAAAAGTGCCAGCGGGTCAACACATTTTTAATTAGCTTGCTTTGTAATACAGTGAGGATAGAATTTGGAATGGATGTTTATATTTATAAGGTTTTTAAAAAAAAGAGTAAGTTAAGTTGAATTTAGAGACTTTGTATTTTCATTTTTACCAGTGAAATATGTGGCGTAAAAAAAATTAATAAATTATCTTTAAGCTCTATTTTTAAAGCTGTTTACATCACTACTTTTGAACTCTCACCTGAGCTGCTGGGTTTAATGTTAGCTACTAGGGGATCAGCTGCAGAAATCATATGCCCTTGAGATGTGACATAGTAGCCATTAATAAAGGGACTGTACAGCCCAACCTAAAATCAGACAAACCATCATGTTATAAATAATATAAATGACTATTACATTTTGACACTAAAATATGACAAATTGATTTTTTTATATTTTGATCAATTTTTTTTTTTTGCTAATATATAAAGTATGTATTTTATCTATTGTTGTTTTCTGAAGAAGTCTTGACAATTTTAAAGAGTGTTGTCATTTCTATATTATTTGTTTATACTAAACAAATTCTACGTTGTGGAATATCTCAACAACAGAAATAAAATTATCTATTAACAACCTTTCATAAAATACAAAAGACTTCAAATTTCAATAGGAAAAATTTTTATTTTTGAAAGTTTAAAGATCTTTATCTGGTTGCTTAAAGTCATTGAATAAAGTTAAAATCTCACTTAAATGGAAAACATATAATAGCTAACTTAATAACTTGACAGATTAATATTTGTTTAATATGTTCTCTCATAGATTCTCAATCATTATTTGTTTGTTGAATATGCTTACCAACCAAAGTTTGGCTGTTGCAAGTGATGAAACAGACTGTATTATGCTTTTTAATAAATACAAATCATTCATTGTGGTGGGAGAAGCTAAAAATGATCCCTGAGCTAAGCACATCTGTGCAGCTGTAAAAATATTGTTGGTCTGCTGTCGGTAAAATCTAAAACATTTTTTGTCTTTGGCAATAAAACCTGCTGGACAATCTGTTGATAAATCTAAATTGGGGACAATAGATAAAATAGATGAAAAAAAAATTATAATGACACAGAAGAATGATAATTATTAAATAGCTGTTAATTTTAAAAATTAATAAAATATCGTAAATGATTTTTTCAAAAGCAGAATATGTTGTTTCCTTATTTTCTCAAAATATTTCAAATTGTTATTATCAAATGTTTGAATGTCTCTAGATATTGATAGAACCTACCGTCGATACCACAAAATAGGCTTGAGTCATTAATAAGGTAATTGTTTGGCAGAACAACAAAGTTACTGTAAAGTTCATCACAAGACTGGGCTCTGTCTATTTCTGATATAATGAAACATATTTTTTGGTTTTGTAATATATTTTTATATTATCATTAGTAGAAACTTTCTTAATTTCTTGTATAGCACTAATGTGGCAGTCATTTAGCTATTTATGAGAAAAAACATTGATTTAACTAGTTTGTTTGTCATCAATTAATAAATATTAACACAATGAGGCATACAAAAAGAAGAAAAAATATTTATCAGTTAGTTTTAATGTAAATTAATGACTTTCAAACCATCATTTCAATAATCCATTAATTATAATTTGTTAACATGATTATATGAAAACTAGTTTTGTATCCTCTCTATGCTCATTTGTATAATATATTTGGTTTTAGTTTCTTTCTTTGAATGTTCAATAAATCTATACTGCCTCTTTATCCTCATAACTTTTGATTCTATATTTTCTTTCTCCTTTTACTTTTTTTATTATCTGTTCTGCCCCTTAATAATGACCCTGTTTATAGTTGTAACAGAGATAATTATATCTTTTTTTATCCTAAATAAGTACTTTTTTTGAGCAATAATGATGCGCATTTCTGAAAAACTTGTTGAGAGAGGAGTTGCAATTATTAATAAATAGAGATTTTTTTTATTTGGCAAGCTGCACGGTCTGCATTCAAGTGAGTTTAGCAGATTATATATATATGTGGATTACAATATTATTTGTGTGGTAGGTAAAAATATTTTAAAATAAAATTGTCTACATCAAATACACTTTCACAAATCTGTTTACAAACCAACTGTGTGCCGCCTGAAATAATTAGTGCCACCACATTTCTGAACCTCACTTCCAGGGCAGGGAAAATCACAGAGAGCATCTTTAGAGTAGTTAAAGTATGTCATCAGCTTTGAATGAATAAAAAGTTATGAATATGTGTGTTAAACTTTTATTGGTATGCTTAATATATATATACAGTATATATATTGAGAACAATAAATAATTTTTCTTTAGAATGTTTTTAAGCCAATGCTTACATCAAAATTTCTTTGAATAGGGTCATAACAAATGCAATCTTTTGAAGAAACAAGAACTTCATTTGTGCTGTTTATTTGGCAGATCTGATGACAAGCTGTCAGTGTCATTGAGTTGTACCCCATCACAGCATATAGATTCAATGGTAAAACACTAGTCATTAGCAGACATCCCTGATAGGCTGTTTAATAAAATAACAAGGTACAAAATGTTTTGTTTTCATATATAATAAAAAAATATGTAAGAACTGATTATTTCTTTTTCTACAATTATTACAAATTCAAATAAATAGAAATTAAAGCGATACATATTACAAAATAAGTAAACTATACCTTTGAGGTATTTTGTTTTAATAATTTACATTCAACTAGACATGCTTACAGGCATCTCTTTGACAAACAGCATGGTATGAATCTACACTGTTCTGACCTTGAAAATCACCATTTTCAGTGTAAAGCATATATGTGTTCAAGGTTGAATTTATAAATATTTCATTAGAGACTTCTGTCCAGTTAATATGGGAAAGTCTGATAGTACATAAAAAAGTATTTATATACAAATAATAATGTAATAAAAAATTGAGATACATATATTGAATATGAGTAAGGAGGAAAAACTGATATAGGCCCACTGTATATATAACATTTGCATCACTTCTATGAACTTGCAACAATTTTTTTGACATTTTTTGTCAAGCAATACTTTATTAGGTTTTTACTAATCATTATCATTAACATTTCTAAAAAAAATTTTAAGGTGCTACCTGAATAAGCTTCCGTCTGACCAGGTATAGGTGCCCATATAAAACTGATCAACCAGTCCTACATAAGCAGGAATACTGACAGGTGAATCTAAGGACCCTAGATAAATTGAGGAAAAAAAAGTTTAAATTGATTAAAATATCTACACAAATTATTCGCCCCCTTTTTTTTAGATGTAAGCATTAACAGTAATTTACAGATTATTTCCCCTACATGTACATATTAATTAGCTCTCTGTAATAGGTATTTTAAATCTTTACCCCACTGACCATACCATGATTAGATTATAATTAAATGCAACTTACATTTCAAAATATCACTAACAAGTTGCTGAACTTCCTTTGTTTTCACAGTTGCCATAATACTAGACAGCTTGAAAACACCTTATAGTATTTTAAAATGAGCATTCAATGAAAGTTAATAATAGTATGTATGAATATAAATTATAATAGATATAAATTATTCAAGGGCAAAGATGCTCGATGAATAACATTAGACAATCACATGGTTCTCTTCAAGTTTTACCATCTGAATAAAGTTATATAAATTAATGCTTTGTTTCCTATCTTTAAAAAAAAAAAGGCAAACCGTTTTTTTTTATTTAAGAAATAAAGTGATGAAAATTATCATAACAATTTAGCAGTTTAGGATGAAAATTTATCTGCATTACCATCACAGCATTGGTACAGCAGGCTTGATTTTGATCCACCTATAACATCTACAGCGAGGGTGACATTAGCTGCACCGACTCTGTGCCAGGTGAGGTCAGTAAAATTCACTTCACTTGTTCCATTCATAGACCAGATTTCTACCTGCTGGGCTAGATACTGAGAATCTAGGAGTTATCCAGAGAACTTAATGAAGACTTAATAGAATATGTTTCCCTTTTCAATATAATTTGCTACTTTTTATAATCTTATTTGCAGAAAAAAATGTCTATTATAATTGAAATAAAAAAAAGGTAAATTTTGTTGCATGATTCAACCATTTTTATTTACTTTTTAATGGAGAACCACATTATTGAATGTCTACAATTAAAATGCAACCAGCTCAAAATTTCCATAATTTTTTTTAAGACCCGGAGAGGGAAATGATACTCCAAAAATAATATGCCAAACAGTGGGAGGTGCCAAGCAGTCTTGAGTAATTGATATTTTGCTCATTTAAGGCACAGATATTTATAATCTATATCAGTGGTTCTCAAAGTATGGGTTGCAACCAAAAGGACCATATAATGGATCCATGGATTCTATTTTTGGGCTCTGGTGACATAAATAGACAAAAGACAATCATTATTATGTTTAGAAAGTTGACATTTTTAATAACATCAAGTCAAAACTTGTACAAATTATTGCAAAAAGACATGGTAGGTCATGGGTGAATTTTATGAGTGTCCGGACAACATTAAAATATATTATTATAGGATCTTAAATCTACATATGGATAATTACAACACTACTTTCTATATATTTTACAAAACTAAAAGTGTGTAAATCTGCAAATTAAGAAGTGAAATACCTAGGCTAAACATATATATATATATATATATATATCATATATATAATATATATATATGTATGTATGTATGTATGTATGTATATATATATATATATATACAATTAATGATGCCTTTTTTCTCTTTCTTTTATCATAGTTTTTCTTTGCAGGTGGGTCTAAAAAAACAACAACATTTTTTTATGCTGGGTTGTGAAACAAAAACTATTGTCATAGTGGGTCATGCAGTGTTAAAATTTCAGAACCACTGATGCAGATTACAGAAAACTTTTTTTTATAATGTCAAATACTTTTTTTAAACTGGCATGTTTAGCTCCATAATCTTTTTTAATTGCCTGAGTGGTAAACATATACATGTATTTGCATATTATGTACTAGCTAAATTGTTAGCTTCTTATCATTATTTGAAAGATGTTTCGTCATTTCACAATCTGAACATTCTGGAGATTGTATAACAAGACATAAACGTAATAATCAAAATACAAACTATGACATTGCAACCCATAAAAGAAGCTGATTTACCTTTCATTCCACACCAGGTGGTGACTCCTTTGGACAGAGAATATAATCCAGATAGAAGAACTCCTTGATTAAACAGCTCTTTACATGACGAGGCATTCTTACTGTAGTCTGAAATATGGGTGATATTCAAAGATCAAGGATATGTTTTTGATATCATGTGGCAATATTTTTATCACTGAATTCAAGGATATTCAGCAAAAAATTAAGCTGATCAAAAAAAAAAAAAATCTTTAATCGTGTTATTTTTCAGGAGTTGCTTTAAAAAAAATATTCCTTCGTTTTTCAGTGTGTGCCTAAACCATTTATCACATGGGAAACTGAGGGAAAATGTGTTTTGCAGCAAATAAAATGGAAATAAGATTTTTTATTTGTTAAGCTTTTATTCAGGAATGACTAAGGGGGTAGGATCTGATAAAAAATAAATAAAAATCACATTATTTTCTTTAAAAAACACTGTTTATCAATATATATATATATATATATATATATATATATATATATATATATCAATACAAATTATTGTATGAGCTCCATATTTTTCACATTTTGCAATGCAATGATTTAAAATTAACAGTACAGTGAAATGTCGCTATAACGAAATTCACGGGGACTCGGAGTTTGTTCGTAATACTGAAAATTTGTTACACTGAAATGGGGGGGGGGGGTGTCCCATACGACATTTTCTGTTTTTAATACATACCGCCAACGTCATTGAACTAAGGGACATAGCTCATTTATTTATGCAACAGTTATTCAACATGACTTACTTCCCTTGATTTATAAGAAACCTGTGCAATGTGCCCATTACGGCTCTCTTCCTCATATTGTCTCATTTATTAAATATTTTTTTAAAATATTTTTTTAACTGGATTCAATTTTATTATAATAAGAAAAGGTCAAATAATACAAACACACAGAAGTCACTCGAAAAAGTCTGTAATTTTCTTCTGAACACTCTCAAGCACAAAAGATCGTTCTAAATATTCCCCAACAACCAGAATGCAGTCTTCTGTCCATCAAGTCTTTACCCCAAACTATACGTCGCCATTATTCTAAACAATATTGTTAATAGCAATATTCGCAAAATGCGACCCTAAGCATTAATCTAGCCCCTACCCAAAACAATGACATTGCTTTTTACTAAAACTGTCAAGTTACTTTTTAATCATTTTTTCAACTGCAGTCTGGTACTGTTATGTTCGAAAGAACATTGCCTGGTTGGGTAGTTGGGAAATGCTACCCTTAATTACTTGCTTATAACAGCCACACACATCAAATCCATTATATCTTTCTCATACCTCCCAAAAAAGTGTCTTGCTTCTTTCTCATTACCGCACCCTCCCCCGCACACAAACATAACACTGGTTTATTGATTTTTTAATTAATCCTACGTACGTCACTACGAGTGATACGTGCAGGAGGCTGATGTGTTAGGTCTCTCCACCCTCTCCCCTTTCTACCATTGCTAAAATGCTTCTCCTCTCACCCATCCCCGTTCGTAACAGGCACCGCCGCTCCACTCCCCCCCCAGTTCGTTGTTATGTAATTGTGTCGTCACCGCTCTCGCTCTAACCCCCCCCCCACCGTCCCATGTCGACGCTCGACTCAGTACTGCACATGGTGGAATTAATTTTTACCAACATCACCAGTAGAGGTTGAAGGTTACATAACATCTTACTCCTCTCACACTCCCCCCTCCCATTATCTAGTAATTGTGAATGTTGTTGAGCTCAAGTTGACTTGTGTTTTAGAAATTTACCGAATAAAAAAAAAATTTTTTGGCAAGGGAGGAATTTTATATCTGCAAAGGGGCTATTTTTTCGCAATACTGAAAATAAGAAATTCGTTACAACGACACTTTTTAACAGATAATATATAAACGAAGGGGAAGGGGCAAAAAAAAATTCGCTGTACTGAATAATTCGTTACACTGACGTTCGTAATAACGAGATTTCACTGTATAAAACACTTGGAGTAATACAAAATTATATTGACCTATCTCATACACAGTCATGTAGTCATTTACAGCAGATCCACAACTCTGTTGGAAGCAACATGTTTTTTCGCACAAATAATCATTGGTCGCTTTGGTGATATTTTCATTTTCAATACAGTAGCAAGCTGTCTGAAATTTTATACCAGCCAATCTTTTACCTGCAATATGAAAAAGAATGTAAAAAATTTACAGCCTCCATCAACAGAATCTAAATGAAAAGAGAATATTGTTAACTAAGGCATTAAACCACTACTACATTAGTATCATTTAAAAATAAATGTGTAAAACAATAACAGCGCAAGAAAAAGTTTATAAAGTTTAGAAAAGATTAGATGCTACCAATGTTATCAGTCAGGATTTTACCTAATCCTTTACATGTCTCTAGGCACTGTGTTACTGTAAGATCCCTGTAGCCTGATAAACGTTGATATTGAGGAGAAAGTGACATATAGCAGCCGAGGAAATCTGGAGGTTAATATACAAAATATAATTACTATTGGGATTAATGAATTTCTCCAAATTTTATATTTTGCATATTAATAAAGCAAGAATTACAGGAGCCCGTAATTTTACAATATTTTTAGCATTAAAATTAATTTCTCAATGATGAGGTAAGGAAATAAAAGACAAGTATAACAAACAGTAAAGAAAAACTTAACATAAGATAGATATGCACTTAACAATATTAAAGTTCTTTATAAAATTAAAAAGGTTAACAACTTTTATTGTTTAAAAAAATTTGTGTCAAGTTCTTCCTTTTATTAAATTTGTTTCTGACTATGAATTTTTTTTTCTTATATCGGGTTAATTACAATTTTTTTATGGAAGTACTGACTGACCTGGTCCTCTTTCACATATATATGAATATCTGTTACACAGTACACCAGTTATATTTTTGGCATCAAAGCTGGTGTGTGCATAACAGCTGAAACTGTCTTCATCCAACAGGCTCTTCAGAGATTCATTGACATATGCCCCACTGGCATAACGCAGATAAGATGTCTGCGGTCTGTGATGAAATAGACCAAATGTCCATCTGGCTGAAAAACAAAATTAAAAAAAAAAAACTACATTTCTATAGCAGGCTGAAAAAATAAACCAGAGGTCTAGTCTAAAGATAAAGAAAAATTAAGCAACAGCCTATAGTGTCCCCATTTTTCCCTCTGGTAATATTTTTTTATAAATTTTGATTAAAAAGTGCCGAAAAGCTCCAAAATATTTGTAAACGTCTCTACTAAAAGCCTAAGGCTAACAAAAACCTAAGAATGGCTCTGAAATAAACAGTAATATTTTGTAATAAATTAGAATACCAGATATAACAATTTAAAAGTATATCTAGACTAAACATGGACTCTCACCCTGACTGGACAGCAAGGGTGCCGACTGGATTGTCTCCAGTACGCTTTTGGCCTCTTCATCTGTTTCATAGACTACCAGGTAGCTGCCTATATTAGAACACATCAAAGATGGATCCTCTATGGACTCGATAAAGAACCTGTAGCAACGCCCATCGATTTCGACCCAAGACTCGGGGCAGATGACTGAAAATGTGTGAAGTAATTAGTGAAGTCCTTAATTTAGGATATGTGTGTACCATTAATTACTGGAATTTATTTTAGTAATACAGTTAAAGAGATTTAAAGATCCAGTCTCAGAGATAATAAGAGAAAAAAAGGTGCCTAATAGCATTTTTTAAATAATTAAATAGTCACTGTCCGAAACCTTCTATTTATATTTTAGTCACCAGAAAAAAAAATCTGGTAATTGCCAGGGGTACTTCTATGTTGACAAATCAAATAAGGTTTATATGACGGTTAAGATATGTATACAAATACTTAAAAACTGTAACAAATTACATCGCGAGATAAATTTGGGGTTATTAACCTTTTCTTTCCCCAGTTATCACAAAGATTAGGAATAAATGGTACCCTCCTCCCACCCCACCCCAATCATCAATTAGTATTATCATTCACTTTATATGTTTATTTAGGGATAAAAATCTGAATAGCACTATTTTCTGTTTATTTAAAAATTTAAATTTATTTATGTGCCAACCTCCAGCATATTCCAGGCAATCTACATTCTGCAGTGTTCCGTTGGATGTCTTGACAGTCACATTAGACAGAAGAGAGCCAAGAATCATCGACAGACAACTTTCTCTGTAGGGCTGGCCAATATCTGAAAATAGAGAATATCTCTTATTAAGTGTGATACGTCGTTCAAAGCTAATTAATAATTACAATCGGCAACACAACGGCAATGATGTGAGCCTGTTGTGGTACGGGATATAGGGTTGAATCCCAGCAAGATCGGTTTGCTTTGCTCCAAACCCCGTAGTAACTCCATGACCATTGCATCCTCAGCTAGGATGGAAATGTGAGAAAGGGCACTGAAAAAAAACAAACTCATACCACGGCGGTCACGTGATGAGATTGATATGGGATTTTGAGATCAGTAGCGGTCTTTTGGATTGGTGACTAGTGGGCCATTTCTTTCACCAGGCCATACGCCCAAAAGGGGCCTTGCGATAGGAATGTTTTGATACGATGCATAGACCAGCCCCGTAGCGTGAAAATTCTACAGGAGATGCCGTGCACTTTACAGCAGGGGCCAGGCAATAGCAGAGGGGGCAGGTAATACATTTTACTAAGTAGAACAAATAAGCAGGGTGGGGGGGGGGCAGACAAAACGCAGGGGGGGGGGGGGACATAGACTACAAATAGCACCCCCCCCCCACACACACACACGTTTCTTACTCGCCCTAAGCCACGCACATTTAACAGTTATACAAAGGTCGCTTCTGCTTGTAACAAAACAATGAGCCAGGATAGGAGAATTATTATCCAGTGGGCAAGCACAGATTGCTGGGACTCCTGCAACGTATATGGTCAATTAGTAGGGGCTGTCATACAATAATAAAGTATACTTATGGGACCTTCGAGCGAATCTCCGGCTTGATAAATGTCCCAATCTCACAGGAACATCATGGGATTAATTAGTTGGCAACGGATAAATGTCCCATAATTACCAATTAAATAACCATTTGCAGTGCTTTTTTTGTGCCGGTACGCACCGGTACTGCGTACCGGCACCTTTTCAGTGTGGGGAAAAAATTATTAGTTTTCTTGTATTTTAAGAGGATTTAAGTTGGTTAATTATAAAATAAAATTGTTTTAGACATTTAGTATCTTTGCAGTTGTGATTTAGCTTTAATCAGGTGCGAACTTGTAGTTAAAAAGTTGGGCAATCCATCACTGAGTATCGGCACCTATTTTTGTACACAAAAAAAGCACTGACCATTAGTACTTAGGTATAAGCATGACCCATATCAAGGCATAATAACATTAAACACACATTTAAAATAAACCATAGGGACACTGACCTGCTGTGACGAAAACAGTGCCCGTCTCGTTGCCACCACACAGCTGATATTTGTGTCTCGGACAGCGGGTGTCACACTGCTGCCAGTCAACCAGAGTAAACTGAGAACTATCTGGATGGACACAGTTGATGGACATATAATTTTTTTTTATAAGAGAATAAATAAGGCGCTCCTAGTTAGCTGTGTAGGTGTAACGCGAATACTGAGAGTCAACTGACAATGTGTAGGGCCCACAGAGTCAACTGACAATGTGTAGGGCCCACGACTTGGCTGGCTCTACTGAGAGTCAACTAACAATGTGTAGGGCCCACGACTTGGCTGGCTCTACTGCCATCATGCCTGCCTTGGTCTATGATTAGCATTAATGTAATTGGCCCCAAAAGAGCAATTCGGGGCAGATGAACTGTAGAGTACCTCTGTTTCTGTAACCTCAGCATATGTAGTGATTGTGTGGTCAGCACAACGCCCAGCCGCCTTTACTTCCCCAACTTAAGTCCGGCACTAGTTAAAGCTGGCTGGACCTGGAGGGGGGCTTTAACTTTCACAAGAACTTGGATAAATTCACTTGGTTCTCAATGAGGATCGAACCCAGGACTCTCAGTTCGACAGTGGAGAATCTAAACCTCTCGACTATTCTTCACTGATTCAACTATGAATAAAAACAATGTGTGATCAAGGAAATTACGCGAAAATCTCCCAGCATGTCTTTCTGATGAATTACATTTAGTAGCTAAAGCTTGCTTAGTGCGAGCTTGAAATGCAAAATCTTGGTTAGGATGAATAACCATTAGGGCGTATGACGTGCAAAGAAGATATCTTAGTGAAATTATTTTGCTGACGAAAACATTAAATTTAACGGTAGATTAAATATATTGTACTTTAAAAGGCGAAGAATTATTTTTAAAAAATATTAACATTAATCCCTTCCATCCTGAGAATGAAAATTTGTTTGTTCAAAAACTGTTAATTCCAATAAGTGTTATCCAAAGCAGTTCTCGGGTCTTTGGGGCCCTGGGCAGAAATTCCTAAAGAGATTTGTGTGCCCTAAGCAAAAGTACCCGTGGGAGCCCACTTAGCTCCAGATTTAATACAGTTAATACTGAAAGGGGGCCCTTTTGGTAATGGAAGGGCTATGATTAGGTTGCCGATAATTATGGTATTGCCATCACAATTGCTGTCATTCTTGAGTTTACTTACCGTTGCCACAGAAACAGGAAATGTTTCTAGTTGCCGAGTAGCGATATCTACTGGATCGACAGCTCTCAAAGCAAAACGGCGTGGACATTTTCAATGACACAGTTTTCAGTTGCAGCTGTGTAGCATTGGTTGAAACACAACCTACAGTGGCTATATAGTGGGATAGTAAACTTAGCTGGTAATTTAGCACATTTAAAAAAAATATACACCTGTATTTAGCAATATTATGCCTAAAGAAATTTAGCAATAAAAACATATAGTATATAATACACAATATATTACTGATAAATATATTTGTCTAACACAACTAGTAGACCAGTAAGCCGAATGATGACCATACTTACAAGCGAATCTGCTCTTACGTTTCTTTGGGATGGAATAGGGGGAAGGACAGAAGGTTACAAAACAATATCTTCAAGTTAACTAATATCCATTTAAGAAGAAGTAGTCCGCAATTGATTATATTATATAGACTTATAAAAGAAAATATAAATTGTTTTATTGGGGTTTTGTGGGGGCCCTTTAGAACTCGGAGCCCTGGGGGATCACCAGGAGTGTCCGGCTGTTCAAGGCGCCTGTGGGTGAATGGAGGGGGAAGGGAAGGCAAACTGCGCGTGGCCGGTCCAATTCAACATAAACATATTAAGTTTTAAGTCTGTAGGTATACAAAAAAAATTAGATACAATCTTTGGGGGAATTCCACATACACTGAGATTAAAAGTAGAAATAATCACTTACACTGAGATATTTCACAAATGGCTCCATTTAGCGAAGAGCAATCACTGTTCTTCATTGTTCCTCTGTCATACACTACACATCTGTTAATGATAATCTTTGGGTAGTCATCGGCAAAGTTTCTGGGGGGCAAACAACAAAATGAAATAAAAAAAGAAATATATTGCACACAATTTTATTAAAACACATTCAAAATTAAAAAAAAAATACTGCAAATCCGCACACGAAAAATCGTTAATCTGTTAAAAACAAGAGAAAAATTGCCCAAACTGGAAACCGCAAATGCTGTCATACCCCCCTCTCCCCCCCCCCATTCAGGGACACCGACATACTATTGCGTCACTCTTTGAGCTGAGAGAGAGAGTGTTAAAGAATTCTACAGTTTTTTTTTTCATTGAGACATGATAGTAATGTACAAAGTAAGTTTCAATAAACCACACAAACCAATAACTCACCTGAAAGTAAAAGCTGTTTCATCCACCCACATGTAAGAGAAGGTTTGCTGAATGTCATACAGACCTATAAAAACTGGTAGAAGCTTCACGTGTGCCATTTCTATTGTAGGAAAGAAAAATGTGCACTAATACATTACACATCTTACACTTCATTTCTTCAAAGCGGTATAAACTTTACCTAACATGTTCTACGTTGCTTAGCATGTTCTACGTTGCCTAACAAACATGTTATACATTAACAAACATGTTCTACGTTGCTTACTTAACATATTCTTAGATTATAATATATATTTATATATATATATATATATATATTATATATATATATATATATATATATATATATATATATATATGTGTGTGTGTGTGTGTGTGTGTGTGAACGTAAAGAAACAATAGAGCTTATATAAACGAAAACTTTAAAATATGCTTTTATTAAAGTATCTGATATGTTACAAGAACATCAAGATCGCCGCGAGGTGAAGGTAGCCCGAACATACTTAAGTCAAGAATCCAAGCCCCCACCGCTTTCGAATTTTTTGGCTGCTAAACTGTGGGATGGGGGGGGGAGGGCAAATGTGTTCCCCGTTGTCATAGTTTGTCATGTGGCCCCATAACAGCTGGCTGTGACCCCCCCCCCCCCGAGTTAATGAATGTTTAGTTTATCTTTCACTCGTTTTTCATTGCTTCGTGTGCTCCTAGTTGGGTGTGCCCCTAGCTGGGAGTGCCGCTAGTTGGGTGTACCCCTAGCTGGGTGTGCCCCTAGCTGGGGGGTGTCTCCCGGTTAGATGTGCCCCTAGCTGGGTGTGCGCCTAGTTGGGTGTGCCCCTAGTTGGGTGTGCCTCTAGCTGGGTGTGCCCCTAGTTGGATATGTCCCTAGTTGGGTGTGCCCCTAGTTGGATGTGCCCCTAGTTGGGTGTGCCCCTAGTTGGGGGGGGGTGCGCAACTCAAATCATGCACACTGGACAAAACGACACATTTTCAACAGGCATTTACTTGACATGGCGTTAGTGATGAAGTATCCCTCATTGGCGTCGCCCACGCTGACCAGCTGCGAGCCCTGCGGGATGCAGGAGTTGTGGTGGTGGTCGCTCATGTCTCTCAGCGTATCCAGGAACAGGTAGCAGTTGCCCTTATAGGCGACCCAGTTGGCCGAACAGCTGGTGGTGGAGTTGTCTGCGAGAGGCAAACGAAAAATCAAACGTTTGAACGTACAGGTTTTGAAAAAAATTTACGCGTTAGTTCATCATGGGCGCATTGTAAACAAATAAAAAAAAAACCAATTGAACTTTATTGGTAAAGTAATAGTAAAAGTAAGAGTCTCCCGATTTACGCCACTGGGGGAGGGGCGTGTAATGAAAATCTCTGCATATTAATTGTAAAAAAAAACCTTTATTTTTACATTGTGTTCATGTCAATCTGCCCAGCTCCATAAACGCTTGAGTGATACATTTAAAAAAAAAAGTGAAGCATTAATACGGACATACTTTCCTTTATACGCGGGGAGGGGGGGTTAATGTAATGTAAATATTTGTAAAAACAAAAACCTTTATATTGTTTATTATTGTTTAATTATCAATGTGCCCAATCCGACCCCCCCCCACCCCCTTTCCTCATACAGAAACCAACAGCCATGGATAGCTCACCACCCTGCTTACTTTTGTTCCCATTAAAAGTACACTACCCCGGTCATATCCGCGCCATTTAATTAACGGGGGGACTGCGGCTCAATAAGAAGACTGAAACCAAAATTTCGATGTGTCTAAATGTGGCTGAGCTGCTGGTCGCTTACCTTGTTTGTTTACTTACCAAAGAAGTAGCAGACAACTTTAGACCCGTTCATCACGATGTACTGTCCGCTGTAAAAGATTCCTTCGTTGAAAATCTCTACACAGTTGTTGAACTTTACATTTGAATACACCTCTGAAAAAAAAAACACGTAAAAAAAGGGAGTATAATGTTGGATATAAAGTTGGCACTTGTGTGTGTAAAGTTGGCTCTTGTGGATAAAAAGTTGGCTTTTGTGGATATAAAGTAGGCTTTTGTGGATATAAAGTTGGCTTTTGTTGATATAATGGTGGCTATTGTGGATATAAAGTTGGCTTTTGTGGATATAAAGTTGGCTTTTGTGGATATAAAACTGTCTCTGGTGGATATACAGTTGGCTCTTGTGTGTGTAAAGTTGGCTCTTGTGGATATCAAGTTGGCTTTTGTCACATCAAGTCTAAATCCGGCTCTGTGTATATATTTGGATTTTGTAGGTATAAATTTGGATTTTGTACGTATAAATTTGGCGTTTGTAGGCATAAATTTGTTTTTTTTTTTGGGTATAAAGTTGGTTTTTTAAGGGATAAATTTGACTTTTCTAACTATAAAGTTGGGTAGGTATAAAATGTCCGAGCCCTGTGAGTGTGTATTGTAAATAGGGTGGGGGTGGTGGCAGGCACGCCGAGAGGGGGGGTCAGGGGGGTCATTGCCAGGGGGCCCGCATCTGTAAGGGGGCCCTACCGCCCCGACCATGTCAATTTTTTCACGACTCATTGTTTATTAAGGGGCCCGCAATGATGTCCTGCCCTGGGGCCCTTGTTGGCTCTCGGCGCCCCTGGGTGGTGGTGTCTCCGGTTGTTGAAGTTTGAAAGTGTGACAGTCATACACAGTTACTTAGACGGGCTTTCAAATAGTTTACCAGAAATGTGGGGATTAATAGAATTTTTGCGTGAGTCCGTTCCATAATGAGGACAATAATCAAAAAAGTATTTTGGCTGAAATAGATCAACTTCCACATTTAAAAAAA
Source organism: Bulinus truncatus (assembly GCA_021962125.1). NCBI lineage: Eukaryota > Metazoa > Mollusca > Gastropoda > Planorbidae > Bulinus > Bulinus truncatus. The sequence continues at coordinate 490,580 of JAGDYQ010000262.1, forward strand.
AAGGCTACAAAATTACAAATAACGGTCATTAAACAAAATAACAAGTACCCTACTTTTCAAAAACCTCTATTGCAATTCGTTTTGTTTCGTCTCTTTGTTTCAAGATTTTAACAGGAGACAAAAAAAAAAGTGTCAAGTTCCGAGTCCTGCCAGTGCTGTCACCGGTGGGCGTGGTTATGATCACTACTTGATCGACATGCAGCTATCAGCAAAACAGGAAGTACTTCCAAAACTGGGTCAGCAGGAGCTGAGCGAATCCCTCCCCCCCCCCCCCCCTCTTTAAATCAGTTATCAATACTACATCGATGAATGGAAATTGTATATACATAGTCAAACTTGGAGGAACAATTGATCTCGCTTTGACAAACGATTTCAAATCAATGATCATATTTTTAAAAAATGCACCACGTAAAATTGATTATATATTTTTTTTTACTTCTTTATTGAACGAAGCAATAATAAGTAAAACAACATAAAAGATATGGGTACGAAACATTGAATCAGCCATGTAATGTTTGATTTTAGTATGAATTCTTATCGTGGACTTTTGTTATGGGTTATTGTGTTAGGGAAATGGCAGGGGGCGAGGGGGGTGAGGGGAGGTGGCAGATGACTAATGATGACTTCAGGGTGTTGATCCAGAGTTTAAAAGGTTAAGTCTCCGATTCCCAGCAAATGAGGCACCTGTTAAGCCTTACTTTGGAATTGGAACGACTTTCGGTAACGGGTTCATTTTGATGTTTCACCGTATATCTTGGAAGGGCCGAGCTATATAATCTATTTTTGGTCCTCGCTAATAGTGTCCTAGCTAACGTTGTCCTAGCTAACAGTGTTCTAGCTAACGAGGTCCTAGCTATCCTTTTCCTTACTAGCTTTGTCCTGGCTAACATTGTCCTAACTTTGTCGTAGCTGTGTCCTAACTAGTTTTCAACCTAGCTAACTTAGTCCTAACTTTGTCGTAGCTAACTTAGTCCTAACTAACTTTGTCCTAAAGCTGCGTTGCAAAAGAGTAAATAAATGAAAACGGATTTTGAAAGCGACGAAAAGATAAAGGCCTCCCTGACAAGTGTTTGGGATGTTATATCTATTTATCATATGATGCTCTCATTCATGTAACTTAGTTGCTTATGTTCTTTGAAAATTTAGTGAAACATCCAATCATGAGACACGTTATCATGCATCGAAACAGAATCTAAACTAGAAACAAGTATCGCTGCAGGAAATATTGGAAATATTGAGCTCCTATTGATCTTTGACAACCTCCCCCCCCCGGGCCTCTAATCAGCCCCTCCCACCCCCTCCCAAATTAAAATTTGTGTTTAAGTTGCCATATCCCTCCCCCCACACACACGCACCACGACCTCTGTCGTGCTTGATCAACGCAATCATTCTCAGTTAACTCTACATGTAGACACAATAACATCAACACCTTCTATCTGTCTATCCTATAATTTATCGAAAAGTAGCTTTAGCTATTGCGAATTTGAGACTTTTAGCTTTTTTTTTTCGTTATCTCAAATCTGTTTCATTTCTTACTCAAACCTTTACACTCCACTCACCCCATTCATCGCGTCCTCGTTTGAACTCTATATAAAAGTGAATTGCTATTGGGTTTTTGCCACTAGCAGACGGTAAACCTGTGCTAACACTAACCCTATCAAGCTGTTAAGATTCAGATTAGATACCCCCCCCCCGCTGTGTTCAACTTTATTTTTACTTCTTTCCTGCTATCTCATTATTGTCTAGACCAGACATGGGCAAACTATGCCCCCCCCCCATCATTCTGCCCCCACACTTGTTCACATCAGTGAGCAGGCCCGTAGCGTGCGGGGGACAGGGGGACGGCCCCCCCCGCGTTTTGTCTGGCCCCCTCAGCTTATTAGTTCTACTTAGTAAAATGTATTATCTGCCCCCCCGTCCATGCTATTGCCTGGCCCCTGCTGTAGAATGCCTGGCCACTGCTGTAGAATTTTCACGCTATGGGGCTGTCAGTGAGTGACGTTTGTATCTAATTTATATTTTTTCGTTAAAAAAAACAGTCATCGATATGTTTTTCATTCAGCCCTTCAGTGAAATTTAAGAGCCCCCCATTAAGGTCTGCGGTTCAAGACGTTTGTCCACCCCGCTCCACTTGAACCTGATATCGGAGGGGGGGATGGTTGGGGCAATATCCACAATGCCAGAGATTGCACTGACAATACGTAGGGAGTAGCTGATACGAGAAATGTGCGGATAGCTACATTGGACACACATTTAATGGCTCTTTAACACTAAATCTTAACTAAAGAAAAGTCGTGCGCAAAAAAAAAAAAAAAAGAATTCACACACAGGCAAACACAGATTGAAATCTAAATGAGGTCTACAACCAGGGGCGTCATTTCACCAAAATGTTGGTGGGGGGGGGCAAAAAATGTTGGGGGGGGGCAAATAGCGTCTGGTTTTCATTTTTCCATCAATTAAGTCATCAAAATCCATTGATTTAACCAATTAATTTAATTATTTTAAGAATCTTGACGCCACTGTCTACAACTCAGTCAAAATAGTGCCCCCCTACCCCCAACCCCGCAAATCTTACAAAGAAACAAAAAACAAATAAGTTTGAATGGATCACGTGATTAATCGTGAATCACATGACAGAGCAAGGCTGAACGTGAATGTTGTGGAGTGTAAACAAAGAGATGTTGACCCATAGGTTTAGTGTTTCGCAACAATGGATCGGTCCTAACAACACTTATGTTAAAAAAAATCCACTTTGAAATGAAGATTTGCTCTTTCCTATTTTTTTGAATACGTCAAGTATTGTGAACTCATGGGAGAGGGAATATTTTGTTGTATAGTAGCCTACTAGATATTGAGTTGAATGGCGAGACCAGTAAATAGTCTGCTTTTATTGATATATAATTTTAAAAAAAATATTAAGTCCAATGAGCGAACGATTACGAAGAAGTGAAAACAATGAATTGGCTTATTTTGTACATAAACAATTATATTTTTTTTTACCAGCTTCGCATCCGGTAATGTGGGTGGGGGGGGGGTGGAATGGAAAGCAACAATGACGTCTCCTACTGTTATATAAAGTTCAAGGTGCGTCGATGAAGCCTAACTAAGGGGCTGTTCGCTTATTTCGTGACACCCCCCCCCCCCCACCAGTTATGCTCCTTGCTTGCTTTTTAACGTATCGAACTTCTAGCGGAGCAAATGTCGTCTGCAATAGATCTCTATCACGCATGGTTCTGGAATGCTTAACACAGCTCTCCCCGCACCACACCCTCTTCCTTTCCCCAAACTTTTCAGGTTTTAATTGACCAACAATAATTGATTCTTTTTACTAATGGCAGTAAGGTCATACAAAATGGGTTTTTTTTTCTACGGAGTTGGGCCTGTAAAGTATGTTGGACTTGTAAAGTCAGTTAGGCCTGTAAAGACAGTTGGGCTTGTAAAGTCAGTTAGGCCTGTAAAGACAGTTAGGCCTGTAAAGACAGTTGTGCCTGTAAAGTCAGTTGTGCCTGTAAAGACAGTTGTGCCTGTAAAGACAGTTGTGCCTGTAAAGTCAGTTAGGCCTGTAAAGACAGGCCTGTAAAGACAGTTGTGCCTGTAAAGTCAGTTAGGCCTGTAAAGACAGTTGGGCTTGTAAAGACAGTTGGGCCCGTAAAGACAGTTGGGCCCGTAAAGACAGTTGGGCTTGTAAAGACAGTTTGGCCTGTAAAGACAGTTGTGCCTGTAAAGTCAGTCGGGCCTGTAAAGTCAGTCGGGCATGTAAAGTCAGTTAGGCCTGCAAAAGTTGTCTCCGCATAAAGCCCATATCCCCGCCCCTTTTACCTGGCGATACTCCTCCCGTGTCACGCCCCTCCCCCCCCCCCAATGAGTGCACAGTGAGTACCTCAAAATATGAAAACATAACTATTTGCGTTCCTTCTGTCGTGATACAGAGCAGCGGAGTTATTTTAATCAAAACCATTTCAACTCATGAGACCACCGGGGCAATTGCCCAAGGCCCCCCCCCGCCGCCACAGATATCCCCCCCCCCCCCATTTCTAATTAAACATTACTCATCTAAGCGGTTGTCGTTTTAAGGGCACAACACAGCGGTGTGTGTGGGTGTGTGTGTGTGTGTGCCCCGGGCAGCCTGTAACGCCATTTTGACGGCCATGACTCAGATGACATACTGCCATTGAAAACAAAGATTTTCTTTGGTGGTCTGATGACGAGTATAGGACAAAGCCCCCCCCCCCCCCAGCGGACAAAACTCCCACGGATTCAAGACCTCTCGGTTGCCTCCTATATTAAGAGTCAGATGTTGCGGCGCTGGAGGTTATGTCCTCTGGGGGGTTTTGTCCGTGGAAGTTTCGTTCGCTGGGGGTTTAGTCCGTGGGAGTTTTGTCCGCTGGGGGGAGGGCTTTATCCGCTTGGGGTTTTTATGATGGGGATTTTGGTCCGGATACCGGTCTGATGACAGAGACATTGAACATTTGTACCGGTGAGTGTCACAGAGCAAAAGTAAACGAAGGCGGCTGTAAAATGTCTCAATTTATATGTATGAAAATTGTATATAAACATAGACATTTTTAAAGACATAAACATCTACAGAACTTTGAAGTGGCATGAGGTTGTGTAAATATATGCTTAAATTATGCAGTTTAAAAATATTTGCAAACAAAACTGAATCGTATGGCTAAGTGTGTATAAATCCGTTAAGGCCTATATAGTATATATACATTAGAAATATCTCACCAGTGATATATAGATACCAATATCATTTAATAAGAAATGGTTCCTCTGTGATATATAGAATATCAATATCATTTGAGAGATATCTCACCAGTGATATACAGAGATCAATATCATTTGAGAGATATCTCACCAGTGATATACAGAGATCAATATCATTTGAGAGATATCTCACCAGTGATATACAGAGATCAATATCATTTGACAGATAACTCACCAGTGATATATAGAAAATCAATATCATTTGACAGATAACTCACCAGTGATATATAGAAAACCAATATCAGGGTCTATTGTATCCTGGGTATAATAACAATACGAAGAGCCTGTGAAGATTGGAATCTGTGAATTGAAGTATAAAGATATGGTGAGAGCAGTAGCCAGCTTAACTCGCGCCCGGGGCACAATACCTTTTTAACGCCCCCCCCCCATTCAAAAACCATATAATGTTATATGTAACATATACCATTTGGCGCCCCTTTGTGAGTAGCGCCCGGGGCATGATGACCCCCCCCCCTTGCGCCCCCCTCACTACGCCACTGGGTGAGAGGAAAGTAAACCAATTTTATTTTTCAGATACACTAGTAGAGTGGTTCTAAAAGTGTGGGTCATCAAGATGTTTAATTAATTAATTAATCGAGAATATATGCATGTAAATTTACTTTTTTAGCATTTTTTCCCCCCTGTTTCTTGTATCTTTCTTTACAGCTGAATCGCTGTTAAACCAAAAAAGGTTCTTAGTAGTGTTGTTTTAGTCCCAGGTCATATTTTAGTTTCAGTTTTTATTTCGTTTTTTCTGTAATAATTTTAGTTTTCGTCTAGTTTTAGTCTTGCTTCTAATTTTAGTTTTAGTTTTAGTTCTCGTTGACGAAAAGTCAACTTTTTCGTTAACGAAGGTTTTAGTTTTAGTTTTCGTGAACGAAAGCAACACTATATTTTAAATTCAGTTTTTATTTCGTTTTTTCTGTAATAATTTCAGTTTTCGTCTAGTTTTAGTCTTGCTGCTAATTTTAGTTTTAGTTCTCGTTGACGAAAAGTCAACATTTTCGTTAACGAAGGTTTTAGTTTTAGTTTTCGTCAACGAAAACAACACTAGTTCTTAGTGGGTCGCGGATGGTAAAAGTTTGAGAATCTATGATGTATAGAAGACGAAGCCTACATATGTGCCCAGTAATATTACTTCCGTCAAACCTATAGCCTCATTTTAGTTTCTTCTCGGATTACGTCATTTTCACGTTTCCATAATAATAATGACAATACCAGGAGTCATTAGATCGCAAGGGTTTGAAAATTACCTATCTATATAATAAGCCACGCTTACTCATTCATTACACCCGCTAGTTCGTTTACACGGCATAACATTTACTCTACTGGACCAAAAATAATGTATACTTACCATATTTAAATTTAAATCATATTAAATGTGTTTTATAACGTAGTTGGGCTAGTTCAGCCATTCTTCAACAAAAGGTTAATAATAAAAAAAAGGTAAAAGCTTTCTTAGCCCTAACGGGCCATCGGGGCAGTTGAAGTGTAGAATTCATCTGTTTCTATAACCTCGGCATATGAAGGGATTGTGTGGTTATCACAACGCCCAGCCGCCTTTACTTACCCAACTAAAGTCAGGTACCCATTTAAAGCTGGGTGGACTTGTGAGACGAGTTTGCACCAAATTTCACCTGGAAAAATTCCATGAGCCTGACCGAGGATCGAACCCAGGACTCTCAGGTCGAAGGTCGAGTATCTACACCACTCGGCCATACGTCCCACAAAAGGTTAATAACTGTGATTTTATTGTGACTATAAATAGCGTCCCTAAATGAAATGTTTCAATTGAGGTGATGCCAACTAAGCTATTTTTTTTTCCAAATTATAAGACACCTAACGGGAAAAGCCAAGCAAATTATCAATACGAGATCAGTTATTAATACTTACTGCATCAAAGCAGTTGCAGAGTCGAACATCTTGCCTCCAGAAAGCCAGACTTTGGTCCGCACCTCTGCAGAACTGTTGACACGTCTCGCCCGTGTACATGGTCATCTGCGTCGGCGCTGTGTAACCGCTGTCGACCTTGACACAGGGATCTGTTGGTAAACAATGCACACCTTGAGGATTTGACCAACTTTCACCGGTTTTCTACATGAAAGAACTTTTAAGGTCTTGTGGCGTGTTTCAATGGATACTTCGTTGGCAATTTATTACAAAGATTTTTTTTATCATTATTAGATTATTTTTTTTCAGGGTTTCCTTAGCGTGTTTGAAGAGAATTGTGAGCATAAGATCAAAGGGTAAAAAAATTGCAATAGACAGTGAACAGTTGTTGTTTTTTTTTCCACATTAATTAAAAATCATGGCTGGTCACATTTGACGACAGTGTGTGTGTGTGTGTGTGTGTGCGTGCGTGCGTGCGCGTGCGTGTGTGTGTGTGAGAGAGAGAGAGAGAGAAAATTCAGATCGTAGGCGCTAAAAATCTTTTATAATTGGGGCACTTATGACACCCAACATCTTGGTCATTTTAGGAAAATACAAAAGGAAATTCACAAACTGGAAGTAGCCCTTATCAGAATGGAGCCTGAGATAGACACACCTGGTTTGCCTATCCATGGAGCCTAAGATAGACACACCTGGTTTGCCTATCCATGGAGCCTAAGATAGACACACCTGGTTTGCCTATCCATGGAGCCAAAGATAACCACCTGCATTGCCTATCCATGGAGCCTAAGATAACCACCTGGTTTGCCTATCCATGGAGCCTAAGATAACCACCTGGCTTGCCTATCCATGGAGCCTAAGATAACCACCTGGCTTGCCTATCCATGGAGCCTAAGATAGACACACCTGGTTTGCCTATCCATGGAGTCTAAGATAGACACAATTGGTTTGCCTATCCATGGAGCCTACGATAGACACACCTGGTTTGCGTATCCATGGCGCCTAGAATAGACACACCTGGTTTGCCTATCCATGGAGCCTAAGATAACCACCTGGTTTGCCTATCCATGGAGCCTAAGATAGACACCCCTGGTTTTCCTATCCATGGAGCCTAAGATAGACACACCTGGTTTGCCTATCCATGGAGCCTAAGATAGACACACCTGGTTTGCCTATCCATGGAGCCTAAGATAGACACACTTGGTTTGCCTATCCATGGCGCCTAAGATAGACACACCTGGTTTGCCTATCCATGGAGCCTAAGATAGACACACCTGGTTTGCCAAACAATGGAGCCTTAGACAGACACACCTGGTTTGCCTATCCATGGAGCCTAAGATAGACACACCTGGTTTGCCTATCCATGGAGCCTCAGATAGACACACCTGGTTTGCCTATCCATGGAGCCTAAGATAGACACACCTGGTTTGCCTATCCATGGAGCCTAAGATAGACACAATTGGTTTGCCTATCCATGGAGTCTAAGATAGACACAATTGGTTTGCCTATCCATGGAGCCTAAGATAGACACACCTGGTTTGCGTATCCATGGCGCCTAGAATAGACACACCTGGTTTGCCTATCCATGGAGCCTAAGATAACCACCTGGTTTGCCTATCCATGGAGCCTAAGATAGACACCCCTGGTTTTCCTATCCATGGAGCCTAAGATAGACACACCTAGTTTGCCTATCCATGGAGCCTAAGATAACCACCTGGTTTGCCTATCCATGGAGCCTAAGATAGACACCCCTGGTTTTCCTATCCATGGAGCCTAAGATAGACACACCTGGTTTGCCTATCCATGGAGCCTAATATAGACACACCTGGTTTGCCTATCCATGGAGCCTAAGATAGACACACCTGGTTTGCCTATCCATGGCGCCTAAGATAGACACACCTGGTTTGCCTATCCATGGAGCCTAAGATAGACACACCTGGTTTGCCTATCCATGGCGCCTAAGATAGACACACCTGGTTTGCCTATCCATGGCGCCTAAGATAGACACACCTGGTTTGCCTATCCATGGAGCCTAAGATAGACACACCTTGTTTGCCAAACAATGGAGCCTAAGACAGACACACCTGGTTTGCGTATCCATGGAGCCTAAGATAGACACACCTGGTTTGCCTATCCATGGAGCCTCAGATAGACACACCTGGTTTGCCTATCCATGGAGCCTAAGATAGACACACCTGGTTTGCCTATCCATGGAGCCTAAGATAGACACACCTGGTTTGCCTATCCATGGAGCCTAAGATAGACACACCTGGTTTGCGTATCCATGGCGCCTAGAATAGACACACCTGGTTTGCCTATCCATGGAGCATAAGATAGACACACCTGGTTTGCCTATCCATGGAGCCTAAGATAGACACACCTGGTTTGCCTATCCATTGAGCCTAAGATAGACACACCTGGTTTGCGTATCCATGGAGCCTAAGATAGACACACCTGGTTTGCGTATCCATGGCGCCTAAGATAGACACACCTGGTTTGCGTATCCATGGAGCCTAAGATAGACACACCTGGTTTGCGTATCCATGGAGCCTAAGATAGACACACCTGGTTTGCCTATCCATGGAGCCTAAGATAGACACACCTGGTTTGCGTATCCATGGCGCCTAGAATAGACACACCTGGTTTGCCTATCCATGGAGCCTAAGATAGACACACCTGGTTTGCCTATCCATGGAGCCTAAGATAGACACACCTGGTTTGCCTATCCATTGAGCCTAAGATAGACACACCTGGTTTGCGTATCCATGGAGCCTAAGATAGACACACCTGGTTTGCGTATCCATGGAGCCTAAGATAGACACACCTGGTTTGCCTATCCATAAGGACGCGCCCTGGATGTGGGCAATGAGAGTCGCAATATACAAGACGGGAATCACGTAGCGCCACATGTGGCTGTTAATACAGGAGGCAAACGACAGGTCTTGAGTCTTTGACACCCGAGTTGCAGCCCCCCCCCCTCAAATTAATTCCAAAAATAAAAGTCTATTATAAAATATACTTCTATCAATATGCATAAAGTAAAAATTATGTACAAACATAATATTAATTAATTAAATATAATAATCACATAGTTTATAATTAAATACTTGTTCTTTATCATTGCGTTCCAAATTTTTCTTATAAAAACTATCCGTACAGCCCCCCCCCAAAAAAAAAAAAACTTTTGGCTACGGCCTTGTATATTTATCACTGAGCTTCGAACCCAGGACTCTCCGGTCGACTGTCAATATATATAACACAGACGCGATGAACACAAATATGAGTGATAGAAGACACACTTGCATCTTCACACAAGACAAATAACCCGAGCTAGACAAATACAAGACACACACATATATCCACTCACAATGGACACACACATACACATACACTTAGGCTACATAAACTAACAACAATACACGACATTTTCCATAATGCAAGACATGCGACAGAAAAAACACACACACTCACACACATACACACACACGTACACATATAACTTACATATTGTGTCCCAGACAGAGTACAATTCTGCTTCGCCTCCGCAGAAAGAGAGCGCATCGAAACAGTATTTGTTGCAGTCCGTGTTGTTTGCCTTGACATATTGTAGTGTTTTTAAACAATAGCAAGTGTTGCCCTGTGACAGATATATAGCATACATGAGAACAATATTATGCGAGATAGAGTAATGGGTGGGAGGCGCTGCTCCCTCTAAGCTGCGAGTGGCGCACACACACACACATCACAGAAGGTGCGCAAACATATTACAACCGAGCGCACAGGTGTTTGGTTTCAGTAGGCCTTTCAAACAGATACGTTGCGCACAGAAATGTAATTTTTCAGTTGATAGTGTGTGCAGACCCTGTAAGGATGAGATGATCCTATAAACCACTAATGGGACGGTTTTTAAGGTGTCCTTTCTTTCATCCCCATCATAACCAATTTTGAAGATGGGCATGAAGGCACCACGGGAGATATAATGGGGGACTTAAGCCATGACTTGAAATTTCCCACTGGTCCTTACCGGAGATCGAACCAGGGACCCTCAGCGCTGTACCACACGAGGCACCACGGGAGATATAGTGGGGGACTTAAGCCATGACCTGAAATATCCTTTGGTCCTTACCGGAGATCGAACCAGTGACCCTCAGCGCTGTACCACACGAGGCACCACGGGAGATATAGTGAGGGACTTAAGCCATGACCTGAAATTTCCCACTGGTCCTTATCGGAGATCGAACTAGCGACCCTCAGCGCTGTACCACACTACCACCCGCCCACTTAGGCATACGAGAGTGGGAATCCCCGGTTATGAGATGATGCCATCTTGAAAGATTTTTTTCTGGTGGCTATTCTGCAACACATTGGTCCCCAACCTTTTTTTTTTCCACCGCGGCCCACTGGGAAAAAGGGGGATTGGGCGTTGATTATTTATCGTCCATGGAAAGTCCTACAATCAGAGAGATACGTAAATAAAAAAAGGAAATAATTTAATGTTTCTTGGACTGGCCAGTAACATTCGTTCTTGCCGGTCCGCGGCCCGGGGGTTGGGGGGGGGGGGGGACCACTGCAGTGTTACATACATTGTACAGATCAAGTGTTTTTATTACGGATCTTTTTTTTTCTTTTCACTTTCGCAAGAAACCGAAGAGTTAAACCCTTTTATATAATCTATGGTTTAACCTGTTGTTGGTTTAATCTGTTGTTGTTTTTTTTATAAACATCCTTATTTAGATGGATATATATCTGAAATGATTGTCACTGACAGAAAGAAAAAAAACAAACGTAAGCGCATTCTCTTCTCTTTAGGCTTCGCGATGCAAGCTACCCCCCCCCCGGCGTAGCGAGGTGTGGGCAAGGGGTGGGGCATCATGTCCCGGGCGCGACTCACAAAGGGGTGCCCAATGGTATATTTTACATATAATAATAATATATGGTTTTCGAATGAGGGAGGGGGCGCTAAAAAGATATTGTGCCCCGGGCGCGAGTTGAGTTCGCTTCGCCACTGTTAGCCCGACATACGTCTTGTTTTTTTTTACTGTACTCGAATACAAAATACTTCTGAAGTACCCTCACTACGAAGTGCCTACATTGATTCGTAATCGGTAATCGTTATTAGTAATCAATACGGACTCATTCACTTTTGTTTTAGGTCGAGTTACTATTTTACAAAAAAAAAAGATCGTGGTTTTATTATTTATCCTTTTCTGTCCATCTTTCGTTAGAGTATGTGACCTTTGACCTGAACCTTCACCTTTACTTAAGATCTAAAACTAAACCTTTTTTTTTTGGTCAGTATGGATCAGTGACTTTGTTTTTGTTTCGCTTCAATGTTTTTGTAAGAGTTGAGTTGTTCAAATGTTTATCTCTGAATGTGTGCCTTTCTTAGGTTTAGACTTATACTAATATCTGGGGGCCCTATGTGGATACTTATAGTGATATCTGGGGGCCCTATGTAGATACTTTTAGTGATATCTGGGGCCCTATGTAGATACTTTTACTGATATCTGGGGGCCCTATGTAGATACTTTTAGTGATATCTGGGGCCCTATGTAGATACTTTTATTGATATCTGGGGGCCCTATGTATATACTTTTATTGATATCTGGGGGCCCTATGTAGATACTTATCTGATGTATTAGCAGTAATTGAGTTCTGAGAGGGTCCTCTAGTTTTTTTTTTTGTCACGCCAATATTTTTTTTTATTCCACTTCAAATGTGGTATGGTTATGGAAGCACAGTAGACAACTGGGACTTGAACTTACATCATTCAAATCCACGGCGACATGGCTTACCTTATCGCCTTAACCGAGTCAAATTTTTCCCCCCACCTTAAAAAATAATTTACCTGTCGGGCCGTAAAAATGAAACCTTCCCTTTTACAGAAATTCATACACTGGTCCCTGTTGCCCGCGATGGTTGTTGCAGTTTCAGTCATGACCGGGGTCATCGTGTCGTTGATCTTGTAGCAGCCGTGGTAGTTGTAGATAGCTGGTGGTGGTTGTGGGGGTGTGTGGGGGGGGGGAGAGACGGGGCAATGATGTATAATAGGTCAGGTCACGTGATATAAACAAAAGTACCTACAAAAATCGGTCGATCCGATATTAACCGATAGTGCCAATTAGTGCCGATTATCGGTCGCTCCCTAGTGGAGACGTCATGTCTTGGGGGGGGGGGTCACAGCTGACGTCATGTCTTGGGTCACAGCTGATGTCATGTCTTGGGTCACAGCTGATGTCATGTCAGCCAACTGTCTGTTCAAACGTCATACATAAATACTTTGAAATAACATAAAATCATTCAAATGACATGAAGTAATTCAAATGACAGGAAATTATTCAAATGACATGAAATGATTCAAACAGAAACGTAAAACTAATTCGACTTTATGAAATGATGCTTGAAATTTTCATCAGCATTACAGGGACAATGTCGTTTTTTTTTTGTTGTTGTTTTTTTTTAAGGCGGGGGGGGGGGATAAGTAAACGCAATGGTTTAAAAGGGGGTGGGGGTGGTTGGGTGTCAGAAGCCTGAGTATGAATAACAGTCATTGGTGTGTAATTAAACGTTTTGTTTTAATCATCAGCTGTGAGATGAATGTGTTATGGTAGTTAGCTCCACCCTCCCTCCCCCTTTTGCTAGGAGATGGTCACCGAATTCCCCTCCCCCCAATGCCTTAAAACGGCTCCGATTAAAAAAAAATTAAACTTTATAAATACAGTTTGAAAAAAAAAAAAAAGGAAATGTCGCTCAACACTTACAAGAGCAGTTCAGTAGTTTCGCCGTGTTGTTGGTTAGACCCAGAGTTACTTCCCATTGCGCTGTTGCGTTACATCGCAGTCTCACAATCTCTGATTTGTCGTTCCTGGCTACAGGGGTGTTTCCCGATGGACAAATGTAGGCTGTCCAAGTAGGGCGGGAGGGAAAAAAAAAGATTTGATCTTAATAGTTCTATCTTTATTTATTTACAGATTAATGTGTCTTGAATTAACGTTACCACAAACTGAGCTGGTGTAATTTCGACCAGACACAGTCGATAGTGGGAAGGCTGTATGCGGCCGCATGGAGCGCTGAATGCACCTGATAGTAGGGCTGTACGCGGCCGATTGGGGCGCTGAATGCACCCGATAGGAGGGCTGTATGCGGCCGATTGGGGGAGAGGCTTAATTGACCGATTGAGTGTTATGTATGCGCCTGAAGACGGCTGTATGTGGCCAATGGGGGGAGGGATATGCGGGTGATTGCGGGTGCTTTATGCGGCAGATAGAGAGGGCTGTATGCGGCCGATAGAGAAGGCTGTATGTGTCAGATAAGGGGGAATGGGGGGCAGGTGGAAAGATCTAATTAATTTACAATGTACTCCGCGGCCACCAACTACTGTAATAGCATACAGCTGGCTCCATCTTAGATTATATCTTTGTGAATAGGTGTGAAATGGCTGCAATATGATACGCTTTGATTCGAACTCATGCTATTAGACACGTCTTTCCAGCATACAACCTCCCATGGCATCAGTGCCTTAGCGAGCTTATCTCGCGCCCGGGGCACAATACCTTTTTAGCGCCCCCCCCCCCAATTCGAAAAATATATGTAAAATATACGATTTGGCGCCCCTTTGTGAGTAGCGCCCGGGGAATGATGCCCACCCCTCGCTACGCGTCTGCCTGGCACCTCTATGACATAGACGTGAATCTAAAATTAGAACGTACTGACTTCCTGGCTGTAGTCCGTCAGACTCAATGTACTGTTGTCATAGGTCATGGTCATTCCAAGAGAAGATGGCGGCTGTCCGCAGTCTATCACTGCACAAAGTCAAAATTGAATACAATCATTAGTTTTTAATTTGTGCAATGAAAAAAAGGGAATGAAAAAAAACATATTTTGCAGTTGGTCTAAAAGTCATTTTGAAAAAAAAAAACAGTTATTGGCAGTTATCTGTTCTTTATTGAGACCTAAGGAAGACCATTTTTTTTTTTAAAATATAAATTTGACTGATTCAAAAAAATTAAGCCATTTCATCACTTTTAGTTATTCCAGATTAGTCTTTGAGCAAAAAATGTTTACCAAAGAGTCACCTTAAGAATTTTTTTTTCTAAATTTAGAAAATTATGAACATTTTATTATATGGCAGCGTAGAAATGTGTATAAAGGTTAAAGGTCAGGTGTGACGTTTAAAAAAAAAACAACAAAGGTTGGGTAACTCTGGTATTATAGATCAATAATCTCAAGTAAATCAGCAAACTGACCGTCACACATGGCTGGCGGGGCGACCGCCCACGTCCCGTTCAGACACGCAGACGACTGAGTGTTGAGTCCGACTTGAATGACGTATCCGGGCAGACAGAACACACCGTATCTACTGCCGTTCTCCCTGTAAGGGTCGGTATAGTTCACTTGACCATTCTGGACGTAGAACTCCGGACAAGACGCCGAATGGACTGGAGATAATGGGAATAGCATCGCATCAATACATTATACACGGTGTAATATTGTAAAAGACCCGTGAGTATCCAACACCAAGCCCACACGAAAATATGTCAAAAGATCATTTCATATTCATAGGCTATAGTTAAATAATTTAATACACTCCCCAACAATTCATAACTCTCTCTAATTCTTTAAAATTAATTTCCTACTAATAAAAGTGCAATGACTTCCAGACTTTTCATTACAGAGATTAAAATCTACGACTGGACTTAATAGGGACTGCAAGGCGATAAAATCTAATATAATAATAGCGATTTTGGGTTCTGCGTTAAATCGAAAATAAAGAATTAATAAAGAATTAATACAACAGTATTCCAGTTTAAAATACAATCATGAAAAATCGGATCTGCCTGAAACCGAAAATAACCTAGCCTACCGATCAAGCCTAAGGGGATATGCAAAGGTTTTGCAGGGTACAGCTAGTAATAATAATAATAGTACTATTCCGAAACGTTATTGACTATATGTAACACGTTTTGAATTGTCCAATTATACAAATAGTTTCAGAATCGGGTACGTATGTTTAAAAATAGAATGTTAAAAACCGCTGTCATAAAAAAAAATTTAAATTCAAAACAGGACAAATGAACACAAATCGTACGATTTCGTCCCATCTTTAACTGCGGTGTTACATTCTTAGTACTGTCTGTCTGTCTGTCTGTCATCACCCTAGATCTCAACAACCATAAGTCCTAGACCCACGATGTATATATCATTTTGTAGGTCTTGGCCTGCCAAGAAATGACTTTTTTCCATTTCGCGATCTAACCTCTGAGGGCCGTAAAAGGGGCCTTATAAAGTATTTTACTATATCTCTATACTTATAAGAGGCATTTATTGTCTATCTGTCTGTCTGTCTGTTCCCTTATAACTCAAGATCCAGATAACCAAATAATGTGAAATTTGTTACACATACACATAATTACATGAGGAAGGTTATAGGACAGGCTTCGTTTCATCTCGATGTGTAGTTTAATTGTAATTAATTTTTTTTTATTTTAGTATTTTACCATATTAAAAATTGAGATTATGTTTGTGTGGCTCGCTAGCACAGTCGGTTACTCGCTTGGCCGTGACTCAAATTTGGCCGACTATGTGTGGTGTTACGGGCTCTTTTGGATTATGCTCTATAAACGTCTCAGGCCCTTTGGTTTATGTTATGAGTTGTATGTTTTAATTCCAACGTAGAGATGTTAATTTAGCTTAATGTCTGTCCGTTTCACTCTTATTTGCTCACTCCTTTGTCACAACTCAAAAACCAATCAAACTCGATGCGTTGTTAGTACAACGATTTATTTACATGAATGTACATCAGAATACAACAAGTCCATAAACGAATACATCTTTAAATCCACAGTAATTTGCTCTGCCTCAACTCTGACTAACTAAAGATCTCTAAACTATTCTCGTCGCTCTCGTAACTATCTCTCTTCTCAAACTCCTTATAACTAACTCCTCTCATAACTACGAACTGCCCCCTCACTAACTAATGTCCGAATCCAGCCCCTATTTATACCCCTAACGTCCGTGCCCTAATTACCCTAAGTACGTCACAGTCTCTTCACTATCTAATCTTTCTAGGAGCGTCACCTGGTCGTCATTGTTAACCTGCTAGACTGTCCGACGGCGACTCCCAGACTTCACACCTTCGCTGTCTACTATTCTATTGTTTCCCACCTCGCCCTAAGTAGTCTGTCACCTTGTCACTATTATTCGTACTAATCCTAATTCTTAGATATCTACTATGTTAAAAGGTCGAAGGGGATTGTCTCTGTCTCTACATCTACTTTAGCTCGTCACATGTGGGTTCAAATCCCGACAGTGACATTTTTTTATTTTATTTTTTTTTCAGAATAATCTCTATACTTATAAGACGCATTTGTTGTCTGTCTGTCTGTCTGTTCCCAGAGAGAGAGAGGGAGGGAGAGAGAGATAAAGAGACAGGGGGGCAGGTGGGGAGAGAGAGGAGAGGAGGGTAGGAGGGAGGGAGGGGGGATGGACAGGGGGGAGAGGAGGGGGGAGAGGGAGAGAGAGAGGGAGAAAGGGAGGGAAGGAAAGAAAGGAACGAAGGGAGAGAGGGGGCAGGGAGGGAGATAGAGGGGAGGGAGGGAGAGAGGGTGGGAGAGAGGGAGGGAGAGATAAAGAGTGAGGGGGCAGGGAGAGAGAGAGGGAATGAGGGAGGAAACTCGCCGGGCCCCTGGGCATTTGCCCCCCTCTAGGCGGCACATGCTGTATTGGCAGATAAGTCAACTGCTTTAACATATTTAAATATTCGATTCTGAAATTCAAATCCCTGCTTTAATTCTTTTAAAAATCAGTTAGAGCTACGTTCTTAAACTTCATTCCGGTCCCTCCCCCCCCCCCCAACCCCAACCCCTTTGGCCAAAGATTTCTGTTTTCTGAGTTTAGAAAGCCGTTGCAAATATTTGTGAGATCAACATTTAACCCTTTAAATGTTTGCACCTTAATGATTTGTGTGCAATCAGTCAAAGAACACGAATTTAATATTTTCCTTTCGCCCTTTCGCGGCATTTAGCTGGCAGGCAAGATGTGATAAATTGATCTACAAGCAGACGTAGGACTGAACCATTAGTTCAAGGGGCGTGACCACCGGAAGTGTAGTCCTCACGGAAGTGCGCTCACCCCCCCCCCCGACACCAGTGATCTGCGCTCAAAGGTACATAATTCCGCTGCATCACGAAGCGCTGTAGGCATACAGGGGTGTACTTCCGTGGGGTTTTTCATTATTTTTTTTTTTTTTGGATATTTTGCCCGACGGCCTCGGTTGAGTTGCTGAGTGTCCGTTGTCAGTGTCGATGGGTTAAACGGTTTAACCACAAATCGTTAAACTGTACGTGACACCCATTCTGTGTCGTCTCTTTTTTAAAAAAAAAAGTTTTGTTCTTCGCTTTGAGCCGTCTGCTGGACATCGTGGAAAGGCGGGAACTCAGTTTAATGGAAAAATAAAAAAAATTTCATAACGTCTATTGGAACATTTTACAGATATTTCCATGTCTAGAATGCCCGATTTATTTTTGCTGTTATAAAAAAACTTAGCTGTCTGGTATTGATCTATATTGGAAGGGGGTCTATAGTCTCATTTTCAATAAATCTTTATAGTCTACATATGAATTAGGTATGATTGCTGATGGAAAGACACACGCACACAAACAGACAGACATCTTACATCAGTAGTGGCGAACTAAAGGCGCGCATGCCACAGCAAAGCCTCCTTAGTCGGCACGCGACTAAAAATAACTTTTTATTTTATTTTAATTGGAGTGTTGGCACTTTGCTATAAATAAGTGTTTTTATTTTTTTGGTTTAATTTTGGACACCCGGCCTCAAAAAGTTCCTCCACTAAGGTCATATATCGATTTAAAAAAAGGATGAGCAATTAAATACTATGGAGTATGTTTCGTACAATTTGAGGATATCATCACGATACGGTCTCCGCCACAGAGTCACCATCATCGAAAGACAGGAGTTCTCACATCAACCGCCAGGTCATTTAATGGCGGTTTATGGAAAAGCGACTGGACCCCATATCTCGGGGATCCTTAACATGTGTTCAGGCCGCTCCAACCCATCTCCCGCCTCAACTCCAGTGGCGGGTTTTACTTATCAAATTTATCGATCAATTCATCGATGCAAAATTGTGGTTTTAATCTAAAGTTTTCATTTTAAGCTAGATACAAAACAAAAAAAAATTGTAGCTGTGGAAGTATAGACAAATTAAAATTAATGAGAAAAATGCAAATAACAATATTTCGAGTAGCTTATAACACATACACTACATATATATATATATATATATATATATATATATATATATATATATATATATATACAGAGAACGATATATCGATTGATTTATTGATACAGAATAAATCTGGAGTGCACTGAAGGTGCATATATTCAAGTCAACCGCCAGATTGATTTATATTATACAACCACACGTATAGAATATATAATATAAACATTATACATTTAAAAAAAATTGCACGCTAAATCAATGGCTTGCCTTGTCTGCAGTACGACTGTAGTTTGTGTACATATAGACAGACAGAGATTGATTACGTTTTGGAGTCATTGATAATTTCAAATGTTTTTCGCCTCTTCTTGTGAATCATTAATGGGTGCGGTATTCACCATAGTTTATTGCGCAATAGTTATGGAGGCACCACGGAGGACATAGGTAAGCGACTGGACCGGGATTTGAACCCGTAGCCTACAGTATATAGATTGGGCTCACAGCCAACGCGCCACCGAGTCAACAGACACTCAAATAGATTATTGTAACCGTTTTCGTATAAGCAAATTTTGTAAGGTCACATAGAAAGAGGTGTGGGTATTTCATGCCCAACAATACATACTTCAATCTAGTGTTATCATATACATCATATGTTGTCATACATATTTAAATCATATGTTATCATACATAATTAAATCATATGCTGTCATACACATGCACATCATATGTTATCATGCATATTTAAATCATGTTATCATATACATACACATCATATGTTATCATACATATTTAAATCATATGTTATCATGCACATACAAATCATATGTTATCATACACATACAAATCATATGCTATCATACTGCTTACCTTGATTAAAAAGACCACAGGTTATCATCACCAGCGCTATCAATAGTTCACAAACAGATGCAGACCCACTGATGTCCGATTGAAACATTGTTTACGTCTTTGACGTCGTTTGGAAGACGCTGTCCCCCAGTTGTAAACAAAGTATATGCCAAACTGGCGTATCATACAGTTTACACACTTACAAACACGCTAACTTTGGTCGACTAGTTTCCAACTACAAGTTAGACATAATTGTCAAGAGCCGATCTGCATACAAAGCCAGTGTGATAAACCTGCCAGTGAATGAGAAAAAAACAACTAAAGAAGACTGTTGATTGTATGGCCTCATGTGATTGATGGACAAGCCGGATGATTGAAAATACGGATAAGCCGGTAGTTTTAAATACCATTTTTCTGTTCAACCAATATCAGGTTGTTTTTTAAATCCCACATTTTACTACTTCTGTCTTTCATTGGGCCTAAAAAGGACACTTTTATCCGGATCGTATGGAATTCGCTCTAATTCATTATTTCTCATTTAAAGTTAAATTGAGTAATCTTTTGTTGGACCTTATTGACTAAATAGTAAGGAAATGTAATTTGTCTAAAGATACACCGCGGTATAATATAAATATAGATTGTTTTATACCTAGAAATTGTAAATTATAATAAAGAATAAAGATTTTTTAAAAATACAATTCGTGGTTGTTAAAACTGAACTAAGTTAGTAATATCTGAAGAAAAAATATGATGACATTTTCTTTAAAATAAAATATAATTATTTCTATGTAACAAAAATTATACTGCATTTAACTTAATTTAGATTTTCATTGCCTTTATAATTAAATAAGGGGAGGGTACTTAGACAAAATAAAAAAAAACATCAATTAGAGTACTGCCCTTGTATATTATAAATTTAGTTTATCCTGACCTCACCAATATCTTCTCGGATAGTTATTTTTATTTTTAATAGACATTATCTGGATACATTATTTTCTTCTGAAAATAAACCATTGGCAAGTCTTAGTATAAAATTGTATACGCATAGACGTTAGCGTTGATAAAAAAAAATATTGTTATTATAATAAATTACGTTAAAAAGTCCTTTTATATAATATCTGAAAAACATTACACATCAATTGAATAAGAAAAATAATTAGGTGAATGTAGTTATAATCGAAACCAAATGCAGCTTATGGAAGAGAAAGTGCCAAATGTCTTTTTTTTAAAAAAGACAAAAAAAACTTTCGTTTAACGACACAATTTAAAATTTGCACCGTGTAAATAGCTAGGAAACATTTTGTACTCTCGTGAAAGATTTGAAATCTGCGATCAGAACTGATTCCTGCCACTTAAATACGTCCGTGCGTTGAGCCAGTAAAAACTAGGATTTCCGATGGCCGAGAAACACGAATCAAAGCTTTAAAAGAAAAATAAATATATTATCAAGCAGATCATGTGACCAAATTACGTTACCTTTCAAACGTCGACTTTTTAAATTCTGCGTTTGTGTTTACATTCCCCCAAATAGAGAAGAAAAAAAACAACTAAACTTTGTGTACAACCGAGGACAACTCTGTGAGCTATTTGACGTAACAACACGCAGTCGTGTGCATTTGTCGTCCCCCCTGTTTTTTTTTATTTCGAAAATGAAGAACCAATCAAAGCATCGATTCATTACTACGTCATAGCATTTAGAGAAAATCAATCGGATACTTTTGTTTTAAAAAAAAATATATGTATACCACTTATCATGAAATACGCGATTTTTTTGTTTTAATGTAATTCTGGTGTAGATTTAAGAGGCGGGAGTCATAGATGGGGTTTAGGCGCGTTAGCTTGTGGATAGATTAATTGAATTGCTTTGTTCAATTCAATCGTTTTATAGAGTTATATTGTTTAATCGCTGAAGATAATCAGGTTTATGCTTTAAACCCTCAATTGTGTGATGTTGCAAATTTTTTTTTTTCAATGTGAGGTTTATGTGGACAGACAATGGAAGGTTGTTTCATGTCCCTCTTCTATCTTTGACTCGACAGCCAATAAATAATTTAAATTAAGACAATTGTATTTTTTTTTATTTTACTTTTTTTAACCTCATCATCATAACATCATGGTATCATCATAATGCCATTATAATATCATCATATTAGCATCATCTTATAATCATATATCATCTTCATAATATCAGAAGCTCTCCAATGTCTAGTGACTATTTATAGTGTGCTTGGAATTTACTTTGAATATAATAGTCTTGACCAAGTCGCAGTGGCTCAATTGACTGCCACTTAAATTTAATAATATCATCATCATATCACCATCATACCATCACCATAACAACATCATATCACCATCATAACATCATCATATCACCATCATACCATCATCATATCACCATCATAACATCAACATATCACCAAAGTCGCAATCAAACTCTTCTCAATATTCACTACCAGCACAAGTTTATATAATAACAGATTTGTAATCGAGTAAAGAGACTGTTTCTGTTTCACGCCACCTACAGTGTAGTAACAATGTACAGGCCGTTCGTCACTTAGTACTTGTGTACCCGTCATTGTTAATCTGTCATTGTTTATCTCATTTTACTTTATGTTGTGTGTATACTTATGATTATATTTCGAAATCTTTATTTTGATATAAAAAAAAATTAAAGTTCCCTTACCCATAGAGGGACATCGGGGCAGATGAAGTGTAGAATTCATCTGTTTCTATAACCTCGGCATATGAAGGGATCGTGTGGTTAGCACAATGCCCAGCCGCCTTTACTTCCCCAACTTAAAGTCAGGTACCCATTTAAAGCTGGGTGGACTTGTGGTTCTAACCGAGGATCAAACCCAGGACTCTCAGCTCGACAGTGGAGTATCAACACCACTCGGCCACAACTTAATTTCGATACGTTTTTCAAATCAAATGTTATTTTTGAACGGCTCAATAGAATAAATTAATTTCAAAGAACGTATTCCTTTTTTAAAACGACATGCATCAAGTACGAAACAACAACAACAACATATCGAACATAGTATAACAAACAGAATACATATATGATCTATCACAACATAGCACTATATATTATATAAGAACACATCATGCATCAATGGGCTGTGCTATCTTGGCAATCATCTGGGACGAATCCATTTATGGATCGAAAAAGTTTTGGAAAAAAGATACTTCATTAGGATTTTATTTTTTCCCGTAATGATTATTTGTTGTAAAACTATTGAAGTAGTAAATGGAACAGTAGTGGTGTGTGTACAGTGTGTATGTGTGTTTTTGTATGTATGTGCGTTGTGTCGTTGTGAGGGTTTATGTTTGTGTTGTGTGTGTGTGTGTGTGTGTATCCCCCTCTTTGATTGAGAACGTTTACACGATGATTCAGCTAGTTAAGTTGTACATGCATCATGGATGTATATTTGTTGAATAAACTGAAGATGTTATTGTTTAATTTATATGACGTGATTATTGGTACACAACCATGTAGACATTGAAAATACAATCTTCCGTTCACACACATGTAATGACAAAATTGATAGATCTGTGAAATCCATGTATAGTTGAGATATGTATTTCTTAGATCTGTGAGATCCCTGTATAGTTCAGAGATGTATTTCTTAGATCTGTGAAATCCCTGTATAGTTGAGAGATGTATTTCTTAGATCTGTGAAATCCCTATATAGTTGAGAGATGTATTTCCTAGATCTGTGAAATCCCTATATAGTTGAGAGATGTATTTCCTAGATCTGTGAAATCCCTATATAGTTGAGAGATGTATTTCTTAGATCTGTGAAATCCCTGTACAGTTGAGAGATGTATTTCTTAGATCTGTGAAATCCCTATATAGTTGAGAGATGTATTTCTCAGATCTGTGAAATCCCTGTACACTTGAGAGATGTATTTCTTAGATCTGTGAAATCCCTATATAGTTGAGAGATGTATTTCTTTGATCTGTGAAATCCCTATATAGTTGAGAGATGTATTTCTTTGATCTGTGAAATCCCTATATAGTTGAGAGATGTATTTCTTAGATCTGTGAAATCCCTGTATAGTTGAGAGATGTATTTCTTAGATCCTATTAACTAGTATAAAGAAATGAGCGACTGGGTTTGTTTTTTTTAAGTGCCCCGTCTTTCATTCCCACCATACCCGATAGTGCAATAACCATGGGGTTACAACGGGAGACATGGGCATAACTTTCACCACTGCGATCCCAATTTTTTTTTCAATTCGTTCATGTACTATTCTGTTACTATGCCCCCCCCCCGGGCCTCCTCCACCCCTTCGACCAAACATAGTCACGACAAATCTCATAACCGTGACACTACCCATGGGGGTAAGGGCGGTGGACAAGAGGGGGAGGGGGTGCTTTCAAGTGGAACACACTTTGTCACAATATTTACTATACCATCAATCCCTGTGATCTACTCCCCCCCCATCCCATCCCAACCACGAATGTCCTTTGTGATTCAGAAGTAAGGGGGGGTAGGGTGGGGAATGTTCTTAGAATACGTTCAACTATTGTTTTTTTTCTTGGAGCTTTTTTTTTGAAGTTGTACCACTGGATACCTTAGGATCGTTGAGTAATTAAAATACCCACCTGCCCCCCCCCCTAACTTGTACCACGAGGCAATAAAATAATTACCGCAAGACGTCAACCAAAACCAAACACGTTACTGGAATCGATGCCTGACAAGATTCGTACAGAGATCAAAGTAATCGATTACTCGATGATTTAACAATCCCTTACCTATTTGTATCATTGTCTTCCCTCATACATACATGGATATGAGCCAATTCGATTCCTAGCGATGAAAACTGTGGCCCCCGAGATTTCTTGTTTAGGGAGCAGCCAAAAATGTATAAGCACAAAGCATGTTTTGTAACGTCACCAGAAAACAATGTCTATTCTTCCTTCCGTATAGCTGCCGGAAGTGGGTGATTCGCTCTGTGCTTAACAAACTTTTTTTGTTTGTCTATTGGCAAGTATGAGGCATGTGTATTTGAGTGCACCTTAGGTAGAATCTGACCTATGCCTACACTGCTGATAAAAAAATATGGGGGTCATTACTTAACCGACTTTTCTCTAACTATTGTACTTAAAAATATCGTTTAGGGTTGTATTGATTTGGTTTAGCTATATTCGACTTCGTTGAAAAATACACATGATTCAGAGACTGTACAATTCGTCACTTATGTTATCGATACTGTTCAAATGATAAGTTGAGCAGTTCTTAAAAAACATGTGTGCTGGGGAAGGGCTGAATCAATAAGGGTAGAGTGAATGCTCTAGGGCTAGGGCTAGGATTAGGCCGGGCCTACGCAACAGCCTATGGCTCCCAACAGCATTGGGTCACAAATGTCATACGGGCTACCTGTTTTTTAGTACATACTCATCAAAATTATTTTATTTAGCCAGTGGAAAATTCTACACCAGGGGCCAGGCATTATACAGCAGGGGCCAGGCCAATAGCAGGGGGGGGCAGGAAATAAATGTTATTAAGTAGAGCAAACAAGCAGAAGGGGGCAGACAAAAATGCAGGGGGGGGACCCGGTCCCCAGGCCCCCCCGTACGCTACGGGCCTGCCCCACGCATTCAACAGTAATGCTAAGGCTGTATCAGATTTACGCCCCACCCCCACCCCACCGCGACTAACTCTCTTGCCCCCCCCCCGAAAAAACACTTTAAGACTGACACTGTGGAACTACTCGGCCAAAATGTAGCTCGCTTTACCAAAGTATTGTTCCATGGGGGGGGGGGGTGTTGTTGACAGGTCAGGATTTTTATTTTATTTTTTTCAAATTTCCAAATCATTTATCTGATAAAGTTAGGAAGGGGTTTAACATTACACCTAGATTTCCCGGGTAACGCCGGGCTTAATGTCTAGTTTATCTGATATTAAATGTTACAAACTGAATACTGAGACTTCATCAGGGAAACGGGGTCGTCGTGCAGTGTAGAGCTCTCGACTGTCGTCGACCTGAGAATCTTTGGTTCGAATCTCAGTGAGTACCTTGGGATTTTTGTCAGGTTCTGCTGCAAGTCCTCAAGTACCACGCAGCTTTTAATGGGTTACCTGACATTAAGTTGGCGTAGTAAAGTCGGCTGGGCGTTGTGCTAACCACATAATCTATTTATATGCCGAGGTTATTAAAACAGATGAATTCTACATTTCATCTTCCCCGATGAGTCTTTAGGGGCTTAAAGGAACTTAAATTGTTTTTTTTAACCTAAGCCAAAGTCACGTGGAATTTGAAACACACACAGACGCACATATCAGGAAAACTTGGCGTAAGTTCAATACGGGTGAAAATATGTCAAATATAGTTAAGTGCTTTTCTAAGAAATCGCCCTCTCCTACTTGGAGTGGATTAAAAAAAAACCAAGGGAGAGAATCGAAGCTGAGCGATTAATATCTTCTGTTATTATCGAACGTATTTCTCTAATCTGCTCATCTTTGACTCTCCAATTTTTTAAAAAAAAGTTACACTTCTGAAACACGTGATTTACTGTCAACAGGAACAATGTACGACAGGCACGAATATCCACCATAAACATTTGACCGAGGTAAAAAGCTGAACTCACAGTGAGTTCAATAAATGTGCTTCTGACTGGTCCTTTTCATTGAAGTATTATCTCAAATTTCAAGTTAATAAAGACCGTGACGTTTCTATCTCTTGCATCAATGCTGATAAACTTTCTATCAATACAATCTTTGTTTTAATGGCGGGGGAGGGGGGGAGTGAGAGAGAGAGAGAGAGAGAGAGAGAGAGAGAGAGAGACTCATAAGATTAAAGGTGTAATCTAAAAAATGTAATGGTTCGGTTTACGTTTTTCTTATTGCGTTTTGCCAATGCTTTTCAGAGGCGGATAAAATGGACTCCGACTTCCGAAATGCCCCTACTTTATTGTCCCTCTGTCTATGTCTTATTAAAGCGGTCGAATTTTTCCTTCTTCCCATGGGGTCCAATATATCCTCCTTAGCCCTAACGGGCCATCGGGGCAGATGGTGTAGAATGCATCTGCCACTATAACCTCGGCATATGAAGGGATTGCGTGGTTAGCAGAACGTCCAGCCGCCTTTACTTCCCCAACTTAAGTCAGGTACCCATTTAAGCTGGATGGACTTGTGGGACGACTTTGCACCTGGAAAAATTCCATGGATCTCACATAGGATCGAACCCAGGGCTCTCAGGCCATCCTTCCCACCCAAAGAGCAGTGATGTCCTAGAAAAGCATTATCGGCTTAACTTCAATCTTGTGTTTTGGGCCCCTTTCCCATCGGATCACCAAGCACGAAATAAACTATACATGTCTATTAACATGGGCCCCTTATAGTTCTCAAGGTCCGCATGACTAAACGAAACACCGTGACCACTGGTGCACAGGCGTTAATTCAACCGGGACACCCCCCTGCCAACATCGTGAATTATAACATGATCAAAGACCATGACATTTCACCAACTTTCCCCTTAACGGGAGATCTAAAATGGGGGTTTGGATAAAACGACTTAACTATCAGACAAATACAGTGCTTGTATGTAGCTAAAAGCTTGACAACAAAAATGAACAATCTTTTTCTAGCCCAACGTAGTTATTCAATGGCATGAAATGTTTGTTTCGTTTAAAAATATGAATTTTAAAAATTCCCCAGATTAAAAAAAAAAATTCTGACACAAGCTCTAAGAGCGCAAATCCCCCCCCCCCCCATGAATACGCCCATGTAGGCCTACATAAATGTTGAAAGTTTGAGAAACATTGATTTAGGTCATCGCCGGATTCGATTATAGGCAGTTGTTTTTAAATGTTGAAAATGTGTTTACTTAATCATAATCGTCGATTGGTTCGGTTTGCGTCCATAAGTGACGTCACTTTGCTCCCGATTTCGAAAGTTAAGGGGAAGGGGGGGGGAATTCCCCATCCAAGAAAACAGCAACGAAATCTGCGCCCCGCCCACTTCCTCACTCAGTGTCGGCCTTAGCAGTGCGGGGCCTAGGGCGAATACCACACGAGGGACTTGTAACAAACGTAAAAAAATAAATTCTAGTACACAACGCTAACCACAACAAGCGCGGGACCTGAGACTTTTGCCCCCTAAATCCACTGCGGATTTCGATTAATAGAACTAACATACTTAAGTGGAATTCTCTAAAAAAAAAAAAAAACCACCGAAAGATTACATTGTGTTCAATAAATCGATTCCAGTACCTTAAAAAGTTAATATGGCTTCATACTGGCAGAGGTGGGACGGATGGCCGAGTAGTGTAGATACTCGACTGTCCACCTAAGAGTCTTGGGTTCGTTTGAGAACGGTGGGGATTTTTCCAGGTGAAAAATTAATTTGTTTCAAAGTCGTCCACACAAGTCCATCCAGCTTTAAATGGGTACCTAACTTTAAGTTGGGGAAGTAAAGGCGACTGGGCGTTGTACTAACCACACAACCACTTTATACCCCAGGTTATAGAAACATATAAATTCTACACTTCATCTGCCCGGATGGCCTGCTTGGGCTAAGGGAACTTCTACTGTCTGAGGCCTGATTGGCAGACATACAAGCGTCTAATGTGTGTTAAGTATGTATGCGTGTGCGCGAGTATTTATATATATATATATATATATATATATATATATATATATATACTAGCTTTACCCTGTAAAACCATTGCATAGAGTTATATCCCATTAGGCTTGATCGGTATCCGATTTTTCATGATAGTATTTTATACTGGAATACTGTTACATTAATTCTTTACTTTTGATTTAACGCAGAACCTAAATCGCTATTATTTTACTAGAAATATATACGCATATATATATATATGCATATATATATATATATATTATATATATATATAATAAGTTGATGAAATAGAAAAGGTGTACGTATTTAAAACTCTCTATTTAATTGTTTTAAGTACAGTACTCGTGTTAAGTTCTTTCCCTATTGTTCAGCTTTTATTTTTCCTAGTTACTTATATCTCCTAGTGGTGCCCCCACGGTCATTGCACCCTAGGCTGTTGTGTGGAAAAATAAAGGGAGCTACAAAAAAACTGCTGCTAATAACAGATCGTAAGGTTTTAAGGGACAACATTGGTCGCGAGGGGGGGGAGACCCCAGGCTTATCAAAGCACATGACAGAACAGTGGTAAGAAGTGCAGTATGCTATTGATGTTAGGGGACGGGTGGTCGTGCGGTAAAGAGTTCGACTGTTGACTTGAAGGTACCTGGTTCGATCTCCGGTGAGGACCGAGGAAAATTGTTTAAGTCCCCCCCCATGTCTCCCGTGGTGCCTCCATGGCCATTGTACTGTCGGCTATGGTGGGATGAAAGAAGGGCATCATAAAAACCATCACATTAGTGGTTTATAGGATCTAAGAGATTTCATCTCATCCTTACAAGGGACTTCACACACTAATGTTATTTAAGAGGACTAATTCATACTTCAACATGCAAATTATTAAACATGATTATACAGTAAAAGTTTTTATTTAAAGTGCATCTACAGTTTTCATATATAAATCACGTTTTTTCAATAACTTGTTTTATTGATTAAATATGTATTTATTAAGATTCGTTTTGCAATTTATATATTTCTTCCAATCGACAAGACCCATGACGTCTGCTTACCGTTCAGGGCGAGCACGTCCCTGATTGGTCATGTCAGAGCAGTGGTGTAGGCCATCATCGTATAGTGAACTCTGATTCCACCTCACCTTCTTTCCCCTCACAGATACGGTCACACACATGCCGTATACTTCCTGGCTTCTGGGGGCCGGGGTTATCCTCCCCCAGAGTTAACATATTCAACATAAAACAATAACTTTTATTTAAAAAAAAAACAGAGACGAATGTATGCATGCTTTATATTCAATAACTCTAATACAAATAAATAAATAAATATTTATATTTTTTTATAAATTTATATGTGCCCTGAAAACAAATAATAAATTTGAATTAGTGATGACGTCATAGTAAGGCAGTGATGGACACAAATCTCTACAGTATTCCAACATTTAGTATTCGTCTATTGGTACAATTCTACTACGTATAAATAGCCATTCTATCCAGTTAACGCAGGCGTCAAGTTTACATCAATGCATCCTTGCAAAAAACATCGCAACCAATAAAATTAATATGATATGTACATGCACGCATAATGATGGGGAAGGGGGGAAAACAAGTCCCATTATCAAAGAAATTGTGTTCATGCATCTTCTTTGTTATCTCCCTTATATTACACCCAATATACGGTGCGCCTTAATGATGTCAAGGGACCCAGCCCTAAAGGCCCTGACACGTCCAGTAGCGAATTAAACAATGATTTAGCGATGGGTGGGGCCCCATTTGGGGGATATTGCAAGGGGCCCAAGATTTACTAGCGGCAGCCCTAAATACATGCATTTATCTACCCCTGATATAAATTATAAGATACAGAAAGAGCAGTAATATTTACGAGAACATGGAAGTTGTGACACACGAAGGGCAGTAAACAGACAAAAAAAAAGTGACACCCCAACATGTTAGAGTTACCCCGCTTGCCGTTATAACAGATTGGAAATGGAATGTAAAGATTGTGGTGTGAATTATGTGACATGGGAGTCAAAACTGAAATAAGTCGTTCCCCATTTTCACAGAAACGAAACAATGATGATATATTTATACCTAATGATTACATAAGACATCTTATGATATTTAGCGTCGCGGCAGATAAATTTTTTTGCAAAACAATTCAAATACTGATGACAAAAATAAAAATTAATGATATCTACAACATATCTAATGGCCTAGTCAGAATTGTGAACATTTTAACACGACAATGACATTAAAAAAATTAACATCGAAACAGTTTAATACATGCATACATACATGGGCGTCGCTAGGAATTTTTCCAGGGGGGCAAAAATTTTCCAGGGGGGGGGCAAATAACAACTTTATGACATTTTTTTTAAATGTAAAGGGGGGGGGGGGGGCAATTGCCCCCCTCTTATATGACATTTTTTCAAAATGTAGGGGGAGCAAATGCCCCCTTGCCCCCCCCATGAATACGCCCATGCATACATAATTAAAGTTCAAATAATCTATGAATTCACACAAATTTTCAAATTACCAATCATTTCATATAATTCAAGTATTTCGCAATTCTATTTGCTAAAATCATTCTTTTGTTGACAAAACTCACATATTAATAGCCCCATTCATGCTTTTTTTTAAAGACAGGTTCATACACCTTTATCAGCAGCTCAGCGTAAAACAGTATAACTATCCAATCAGAACAAAATAATTATAATAAAATATTCAACTTTTGATCTTTGAACTCTGGCTCTTTCAGCCCTCCCAGCGTGATTTACAATAAGGCCGGTAATCCGTTTCGGTGAAGAGTTATGTTAATGTTAAAGTGTTGGCATTTAATGCCCCAGCACGGATCTACTGGTCATCGTCAAACAGGTAGGGCTGTAGTGGTCCGTCCCTGACCACGTCATAGGGCTTGTACCGCCTGGCATTGTCGAACTGGCTGTTGTTGTATACATCAACTAATGGCAGTTCTAGTAGACTTGGTTTAAATCTGAGAATAAGACACAGAGAAAAAAATTATGTTATCTCAATTGGGGCTTGTAAGCATTGACGTCACGAATGTCTTTAGCATCTCATTTTCGGCACATTACATGCCTATGTCAGTACAGCTTAGATAAAACGTTGAAATGAATGTAATATTAATTCAGGAAAGCAGGACCGGGGTTATAATTTTGGGAAGGGGAAGGGGTGGATGGCGGGGCACATACAGTTACATGTTTAGGGGGTCTTTCATCAGTTATTTACAATTATGTAAAGGTAACTGGTCAGTGTGATAGTCACAGATGAATTCCATCTACCCCTCTGATAGGCATTTTACTTTTGCACATTGTTTATTACGTCTTACATCCAGCACCACAGCAGGTCAAGCCAGTACCACAGCAGGTAAATCACCTTACAACTCCTGTATAATCACGGGACTTGCTTATTTCCCCTGAATGGTCAGGGGAGGAAAAATTAAGGACCGTGGACAAAACAACCATCTGCTTTCTTTCTCTTTTTTGTGTGTGTGTAAATGTCTAATACTGCAACGCTAGTGTGATACGGTTGTTGTTTTTTAATGAATACAATTTCTCATTAACATTTAAATAGAAAATATAATGGTCTTACCGGGGTAGCCGTGAGGGTAAGGCCATCCCAAACACTTGTCCGGGGACCTAAGCCTGGGGAGGTGGGGGTGGGTAGGGGGGGCCCATTGCCATCGAAATTCATTTGTATTTATTTAGTTTGATGCGACATTGGAGAGAAAGAGAACAGGACATCGGGGCATCTATTATAAAAAAAAATTAGACCCCCCCCCCACCACCTAGAATTCCTTACCGCAATCATTTTCTTTACAATTACCTATTTAAGTTATATAAGTCACATGTCATGAATTATAAATACCAGAATGTAAATTACTAACATTAAAACCACGATTCAAAATCAAAAGCCTGTTTAAATACATACAATAGATATTATTACATTTTTAGTCTGTACATTCCTCAATCAAACCACAGCTCGTAATAAAAAAAAAAACATAGTGAAATACATTCAACTGATATTGTTACCTTTTCAAACCGTACATCCAACAATCAACAATGTAAGGTTGTATCTTGTTACCCATGTTGTCCGTCAGAACTTCCACTTGGACATTTTGCCGGACGTACCAGTTGGGATGACCTTCAAAGTCATCCACATGTTTCAAGGTTGCGTCATCCAGTTTGTATAGCTCGCCTTCAATTCTCTAAAAAAAAAATTAGAGTATGACAAGTATGTAAGACCCATCATCAACATTACATTCACACAATTTTAGACAACCCACCACATTACTCTCTTAACCCTTATACACACGTCATTTTTTGGGTCTATATTACGTCATCAAAATGTTTTAATTATTTTACATTTTCTTTTTGTCGACACATTTTTACCACTTTACTAAAATACAGTGGGGTCTAACGCGTCAGACTCACATGTCATATGTCACTCAGTGTGTCAGACCACAGTGGGCCTAACGTGTCAGACTCACATGTCATATGTCACTCAGTGTGTGTGTCAGACCACAGTGAACCTAACGTGTCAGACTCATGTCATATGTCACTCAGTGTGTCAGACCACAGTGGGCCTAGCGTGTCAGACTCACATGTCATATGCCACTCAGTGTGTGTGTCAGACCACAGTGGACCTAACGTGTCAGACTCATGTCATATGTCACCCAGTGTGTGTCAGACCACAGTGGGCCTAACGTGTCAGACTCACATGTCATATGTCGCTCAGTGTGTGTGTCAGACCACAGTGGGCCTATCGTGTCAGACTCACATGTCATATGTCACTCAGTGTGTGTGCGCCAGACCACAGTGAGCCTAACGTGTTAGACTCACATGTCATATGTCATCCAGTGTGTGTCTCAGACCACAGTGGGTCCAACATGTCAGACTCATATCTCAAATGTCACCCAGTGTGTGTCTCAGGCCACAGTGGGTCCAACATGTCAGACTCACATGTCGAATGTCACCCAGTGTGTGTCTCAGGCTACAGTGGGTCCAACATGTCAGACTCACATGTCAAATGTCATCCAGTGTATGTGTCAGACCACAGTGGGCCTAACGTGTCAGTCTCACATGTCATATGTCACTCAGTGTGTGTGTCAGACCACAGTGGGTCCAACATGTCAGACTCACATGTCATATGTCATCCAGTGTGTGTCTCAGACCACAGTGGGTCCAACATGTCAGACTCATATGTCAAATGTCACCCAGTGTGTGTGTCTCAGGCTACAGTGGGTCCAACATGTCAGACTCACATGTCAAATGTCATCCAGTGTATGTGTCAGACCACAGTGGGCCTAACGTGTCAGTCTCACATGTCATATGTCACTCAGTGTGTGTGTCAGACCACAGTGGGTCCAACATGTCAGACTCACATGTCATATGTCATCCAGTGTGTGTCTCAGACCACAGTGGGTCCAACATGTCAGACTCATATGTCAAATGTCACCCAGTGTGTGTGTCTCAGGCCACAGTGGGTCCAACATGTCAGACTCACATGTCATGAGCCACTCAGTGTGTGTCTCAGACCACAGTGGGTCCAACATGTCAGACTCACATGTCAAATGTCACCCAGTGTGTGTGTCAGACCACAGTGGGCCCAACGTGTCAGACTCACATGCCCGATGCCTTCCTTGTGAAGTAAAAACGGAATGTTGAACGGGGTGGTGACCAGCAGCGGGAACTTGGACACCGTCTTGGCCCGGCCGCAGAACCTGACCCCTCCTTGGCCCTTGCTGTACAGCTGCTTGTGGTTGGGCTCGTTCGATTTCAGGGTGCCGTACATGAAAGCGTAGTGTGGGTGCGTATCACTGTGACCTGGGGGGCGTGGAGTGAACCACAAAAATAAAAAAAAATAAAAGTAAAACATGTGAACTGAGTCGTTCTAAGGTCTTTAGAGACCCTAGGGGTAGACTTTATATATATATAACCCAAGTAGCATCAGATTTGATAAGAGATGGGTACAGGAATGAGTGCGACGGACCGATTCTGTCAGCTTGTTTTCCTATCCTTTTTTATGACAATTTTGCATGTGACGATTGACTATGAAATGTTTAGGTAAGGCTAAAAAAAAAAAGAAAAACACTTTCGTTTGTTTTGTTAGTTGTTGTTTTTTTAACTTATGAAAAAAAAACGCAGTGGCTACGGTTCGGTCCGACCGAACGCGTATTTCTTTTTTTCGGGTACCAGCCTTACTTATTACTGCATAGCGGCCGAGTCGCTGCACTGAACTATATAACAACATAATTTTTTTTTTTCAGAATTTTTTTTTCAGGCTTAGGGTTAGGGATAGGGTTAGGGATAGGGTTAGAGATAGGGTTAGGGATAGGGTGTGGAGCAATATTATCTATGGCTGGTACCCGAAGTAAAAAAATACGGGTTCGGTCGGACCGAACTGTAGCCACTGGCAAAAAAAAATCCCACAATTCAATTATATTATATTCTATTTAAGGAAAAAAACGAAACATCCCGAAAGAATAAGAGCGAAATAATGGACGGATCCGTTAGGGGTAAGGGGAGATAATTATAAAGGCGCATAATGGACAAGACATTGGCTGTTATAGTGAATGTGGGTTACGTAACTTACGAGACTGAGTAGATTTTCATGATGTAGGTTACGGATGCGTTTCTCGGCGAGGTCAGTCGCCTACCTATCCCTTCCCTGGTGCCTGAAGCTATTTCGTACTCGGCTATGGTAGTCATGTATAAAAAAAAAAAGAGGGCACCACAAAAACAGACCCATTTGTCGTTTCACGTGAACTTTAATTATCTAATAATATAATAGCGATTTGGGTTCTGCGTTCAATCGAAAGTAAAGAATTAATACAACAGTATTCTAGTTTAAAATATAATCATGAAAAAAATCGGATCTGCCCGAAACCAAAAATAACCTAGTCTACCGATCAAGCCTAAGGGGGATATAACTCTATGCAAAGGGTTTGCAGGGTACACAGCTAGAATAATTAATATTAATGATTTCGTCTTACAGCCAGTAGTTAACTGAATATGGATGAAATAAACAGGGGCGGATCCAGCTCAAATTCTGACCGTCTTCCAATCACGTTTCTAGAAAGCCCCCCCCCCCCAATTACTTTAATTTATTTTTGTACGAATCCCTAAAAATGATTAAAATTGCTTTAAAAATACTGAACTCCATATTTAAATGTTTTATTAATTATTCAAAATATCAAGCATACACAATCGACGCTCATGTTTACGTGCAAATATGTTCACTACTTCACTAAGATTAATGTCCATGGAATAATGTACATGCAGAAGTGCAAGTCCATTCAGTCGAGTCTGTCCCATTGATGTACGCATATATGTTTTCAAACGTCGAAGACCAGACACAGAACGCTCACATTCACATGTCGTCACCGGAATGGTACATACTATTTTGAGCATTTCATGGATATTTGGAAACAAAATGGCATCAGTTTCTTGTAATGTGGATTGAGCTGTATCAGGTACATTGATTTTCCCAAACCTACAAATTGTTCCATAGATCTAATTCTGCAATTAGTGACTGTTTGTTGGGCAGATCACTGGAGTATTGATTTGCAAATTGCATGGAACTTTTCACGCCAGTCATTGTCTTTGGATCAATTGTGATGGCAAAACGGCATTAGCATTTGGTAAAATTTCCTGTCCCTGTTGAAATCGAATTTGATAGTTCCTCAATAATAAAAAATCCAAAAACGTGAATGGAACACATTGTACGCGGTAGTATATCTCTGCGGTTTCTGCCTCAACATTTTCCCGATGTTTCTGTCGCCCACACAACCTTGGTATGTTCATCTCAACTTCAAGTTTTTCACCCAGTGTTGCAGCAGTAGTGAACCCATTTATGGTAATTGTTGACATCATTACGTACGGTTACAAGAGTTTCTTTCACTTTTCTCACATCAGAATAAGCTTGAAAGAGCTCTACCGATTTCCCCTGTAATTTGATCGTTAACCCTCTGGTGTATGACAAAATTTCTTTACATACAACCAATGCCATTAAAAAGTCACTTTGTCTTATTGCATGATAAAATCCACAAGCCTTTGTCACTGTTTCTGTATTGAATAATCTGTCATTCCGTATTTTATCTAGTGTCTGCACCAATGGTTCCATAAGGTTAAAGACCGGTCCAGAGCAAGCAGACGTTCAACCCATCTCGTTCTACATACGTCTTTCAACTTTGAAACTTTGCTTTCGGAATGCATTTCCTCGATCATGCTTTCTAGCACAGCTTTTGACGCTTTGGAGACAAGTTAAAGAAATAAGCTCCTTAACAGTTCCCATCATATTTCTTACAATCTGAATGCTACACGCTTGCATAACGATAGATTTAACTGATGGCTCGTACAATGGATGCACACATAACATTAGGATACATTTGTCTTATTCTAGCCGCCGCCTCCTTCACTTGACTCCGCCATATTCCCGCACCATCATAGCTCTGGCCTCTACAGAAATTCATATCCAATCCCAGTTTGTCCACAGCATTCATAATAGTCAGAGCAATCGCTTTCTCCTGATACACCATTATCACAGGCAACAAACTGCAGAAAATCTTGATTTCACAGGGTGTCTTTGTGAAGATATCGAATCACCAGCGGAAGTTGCTCGGTATTGCTACTATCTACTGCCTCATCTGCCAAGATAGAAAAATATTGTGAATCTTTTATGTCTTTGACAATAGTAGAGGTAATGTACTCCTCACAGCAACTTATTAATTCATTTTGAACGGTATTGCTTCTATATGTAGCATTTCTGCCAGCAAAGAGTCAAAATGGTTTTTCAAAATTTCATCCCCAGCATCAATGCGAAATTCCAAAAGTTTCTGAAAATTCCCAGTGTTGATATTTGTATTCGCACAAATGTTGGCTGTCATCCCTGTGTCCTCTTAGTGCCAAATTCTGACGTCCACAAAATATCACCGTTTTCAAAATTGGAACAAGTTTATTCTTGTTTTCTTCCATGATTTTGGCAGAAGCAGTGTGAATTTGGTGCTGAACGGATACTGACTTATTTTCCATTGACTTTCTAAATTCAGATGTCATAATTACAGCAGCTTTATGTACTGCAGACCCTGCCTCATGCTCTTTGAACTTTCGGCTGCTGATGTCCACGTTATTAAAGGTTTATCCATAGCGTGCTTCAAGTTTTGCACAATTTTTCCCTGTTTCGGTCCCAAAAGCACACAAGGAACACAGTATGCACCATCATCTAATTCGGAATATGTTAGCCAGCTGTGGAGTGTTAACCATTGGTAGTTAAAAGCTCTTTGTTTTCCATGTTCATCCTTCTTGGGAAATTTATATTTCATATGTGGTCTCCAGATTTTTGTTAAAACATTGTACATTTCTTCTCTGGTGTGACATCCAGAACGTTGGTATGTGGAAAATGTCCATTAACTTGGGAATCACATCCTTATTTTCATGTTCATTGTGCATTGATGCCATGACTGGGGTCTTGTCTACATACACCTGTCAAATCTGTAATTAGACAAAAAATAGAAATAATAAAACATAAAAGTTATTTAAACTTTTTAATTACTAAGAGTATGTTTTATATTCATTTCAAGTTTGATATCAACCAGTTAATGAAAATGTTATAAATGTTTTAGCCACTAAAAATGATTTTTATAAAATAAAATCTTCTATTCCTTCATTTGAAAATATTTTGCTCAAAACTCAAGCATACATTTAACATAAATTTTTATTTTAAAATTTGACTAGAACTGTATGTTGTGCCTGAATAAGGTCATAATTGAATTGACTATGTTTGATTTTTTCAAACATAAAATATTGAATATTGTCTAACATTGTAGATAATTAAAATTTAATTAGATACCCATATTTTACTATTTTTATTTTTTTAAATGGCTCAAGCTGTATGTTGTGCTTTAATAAAGTCAAAATTGACTCAGTTTGGGTTTTTTAACACATTAAACATTGAATATACCTATTGTAAAATATTGCACTTAATTAAAATTTAGATACCCATATTTTACTATTCAAAATACTACTTGGAGTGTATTATGGTAAATATATCATTTAAATCATTAAATGTTATGTATTTAAAATATGTATAAATATTTATGTCAGGTGACAAAGCTAGTACACTATAAAAATTAGTTTAATTATGCTTTGATATTTTGTTAAAAATTAAATTGGTTGTCCTTTAGTATACTTAATAATCATTTCAATATTTTTTAACATAAATGATACATATAATAATAAAATATAATAGTTTTACTATAAATTATAACTTTGTAAAATTTCTTACTTTGTAGTTTGTAATATTTGCAACAAATTTGTAATCATAATAAGTTACATTTTAAGTTTATTCTCTTTAAATGTTCTCTTTTGATGTAACACATTTGCTACACGTTTTTATATTAAAAAAATAAAATAAATAAATTACTGCTAATTAAGTAGAAAAGTTAGAAAACACTTACCATTTACTTTTGGTCGTTTCGTAATACCCATATCAAATAACGTAGTATTTGTTCGTTTATTGAAAGACGCCATTTCAAAAATATATAAATCGTGTAATTAAAACAACATTTATAACATGTGCTATCATTACATATAATAATATATTATTATATAATAGAACATAATCAATTCCTAATATTTAAATCGTATTATTTCTTTGAAAATATATAATTGAGATTTGAACTATTTTTTTGGAACTTTTGTTTCCAGAACCATACATTTTACACATTCTGTAAAAAACACACTAAAACAAATTTTATACCAATAATTACAGTACGTTGACCTGATTTCAACTAGATTGCACTATATACATCTAAAAATAGCCTCAGCCGAAGAAATCTCTGCTAGAAACTAACTACCATCGACCTAGTTATATTAAAACGAATTATTTTATTGGATGACTGGAAATAATCCGTCAGTCTGTACGCGACGGGTTACCCATACCCAGAATGCACTATTCCGATGACTATATTTAACATAAGATCGACTGGTTGCCACTAAAACAAATTGTCATTCTTTATTTCTGACCGGCTTCCGGAAGACTGTGGAAGCCTGCCTGGATCCGCCCCTGATAAAGACTATGGAGGGATTTGTTTCCTTCGATAAATTGACCTAGAGAAGGAAATATTTATATGCAGATGACGCTCAGCCATCTTCCCTGCCTCTCCATCCTCTCTTTTTCCCGCCTTTTTTATATTTTTTTCGTTCTTCTTAAGCTCTGAGAAATAAATCGCAATAGATGACATTTTTTGTTCTAAATTACTGTTTGCTATCCATTTAATATCAAATTATCATTAAGAACACATGACGCAACAGTCTTGTAAATCATTACGCGCTACGTGAGCTACGGGCTTGTTTGATTTTTTAAAATTTATCTGTCACTAACTATGATCTTTGGGGGGGGGGGGGTCGAATAGGCGTCGGTGTGTTCTTATATTGCGTTGAACTTACCGTTGGTTGTTCTGGACATCATTCTGTAGATTTCTTAAAATATATCTGAAAATACGTTAACAGAAGTAATTATTGATTTTTTTTATACTAATCATCACAGACAAATCTCTATACTTATAAGACGCATTTGTTGTCTGTCTGTCTGTCTGTCTGTCTGTCTGTTCCCTTATAACTCAAGATCCAGACAAACAAATAACGTGAAATTTGTTACACATACACATAATTACATGGGGAAGGTTATAGGACAGGTTTCGTTTCATCTCGATGTGTAGTTTAATTGTAATTAATTTTTTTTTATTTTAGTATTTTACCATATTAAAGTAATCTCGACGGCGCCATAAATAAAGGCGAAGAGGGGAGATGGGAGAGGGAGAGTGGGAGGGAGAGAAATAGGAGAGAGAGGAAGGGAGAGGGAGGGAGAAGGAGGGAGGGAGAAAAGGGGGAAGGGAAAGGGAGGGAGAGAGAGGAAGGGAGAGAGGGGGTAGGGAGAAAACAGAAGGTAAACAGAAAACCTTATTTTAAACCCGGGCAAAGCCGGGTACTTGCAACTAGTTACATATATTTTAGAAACCAAAGATCTCTTTACTTCGTATTGTAATAGACAAAAACACTTGATAACTGGGTAGTGTTGTAGACACTTGCTAACTACGTGCTAGACAAACACACTTGATGACTGGGTAGTGTAGTAGACACTTGCTAACTACGTGGTAGACAAACACACTTGATGACTTGGTAGTGTAGTAGACACTTGCTAACTACGTGGTAGACAAAAACACTTGATGACTGAATAGTGTGATTGATACTTGCTAACTACGTGGTAGACAAAAACTCTTGATAACGTGGTAGTGTAGTAGACACTTGCAATCTACGTGGCAGACAAACACACTTGATGACTGGGTAGTGTAGTAGACACTTGCTAACTACGTGGTAGACAAAAACACTTGATGACTGGATAGTGTGATTGACACTTCCTATCTACGTGGTAGACAAAAACACTTGATGACTGGGTAGTGTAGTAGACACTTGCTAACTACGTGGTAGACAAAAACACTTGATGACTGGATAGTGTGATTGACACTTCCTATCTACGTGGTAGACAAAAACACTAGATGACTGGATAGTGTGATAGACACTTTCTATCTACGTGGTAGACAAAAACACTTGATAACTGGGTAGTGTAGTAGACACTTGCTAACTACGTGGTAGACAAACACACTTGATGACTGGGTAGTGTAGTAGACACTTACTAACTACGTGGTAGACAAAAACACATGATGACTGGATAGTGTAGTAGACACTTGCTAACTACGTGGTAGACAAACACACTTAATAACGTGGTAGTGTAGTATTCACTTGCAATCTACGTGGTAGACAAACACACTTGATGACTGGGTAGTGTAGTGGACACTTGCTAACTACGTGGTAGACAAAAACTCTTGATAACTGGGTAGCGTGATTGACACTTCCTATCTACGTGGTAGACAAAAACACTGGATAACTGGGTAGTGTAATTGACACTTGCTAACTACGTGGTAGACAAAAACACTTGATAACTGGGTAGTGTAGTAGACACTTGCTAACTACGTGGTAGACAAACACACTTGATGACTGGGTAGTGTAGTAGACACTTGCTAACTACGTGGTAGACAAACACACTTGATGACTGGGTAGTGTAGTAGACACTTGCTAACTACGTGGTAGACAAAAACACATGATGACTGGATAGTGTAGTAGACACTTGCTAACTACGTGGTAGACAAACACACTTAATAACGTGGTAGTGTAGTATTCACTTGCAATCTACGTGGTAGACAAACACACTTGATGACTGGGTAGTGTAGTAGACACTTGCTAACTACGTGGTAGACAAAAACACTTGATAACTGGGTAGCGTGATTGACACTTCCTATCTACGTGGTAGACAAAAACACTGGATAACTGGGTAGTGTAATTGACACTTGCTAACTACGTGGTAGACAAAAACACTTGATAACTGGGTAGTGTAGTAGACACTTGCTAACTACGTGGTAGACAAACACACTTGATGACTTGGTAGTGTAGTAGACACTTGCTAACTACGTGGTAGACAAAAACACTTGATGACTGAATAGTGTGATTGATACTTGCTAACTACGTGGTAGACAAAAACACTTGATAACGTGGTAGTGTAGTAGACACTTGCAATCTACGTGGTAGACAAACACACTTGATGACTGGGTAGTGTAGTAGACACTTGCTAACTACGTGGTAGACAAACACACTTAATAACGTGGTAGTGTAGTATTCACTGGCAATCTACGTGGTAGACAAACACACTTGATGACTGGGTAGTGTAGTAGACACTTGCTAACTACGTGGTAGACAAAAACACTTGATAACTGGGTAGCGTGATTGACATTTCCTATCTACGTGGTAGACAAAAACACTGGATAACTGGGTAGTGTAATTGACACTTGCTAACTACGTGGTAGACAAAAACACTTGATAACTGGGTAGTGTAGTAGACACTTGCTAACTACGTGGTAGACAAACACACTTGATGACTTGGTAGTGTAGTAGACACTTGCTAACTACGTGGTAGACAAAAACACTTGATGACTGAATAGTGTGATTGATACTTGCTAACTACGTGGTAGACAAAAACACTTGATAACGTGGTAGTGTAGTAGACACTTGCAATCTACGTGGTAGACAAACACACTTGATGACTGGGTAGTGTAGTAGACACTTGCTAACTACGTGGTAGACAAAAACACTTGATGACTGGATAGTGTGATTGACACTTCCTATCTACTTGGTAGACAAAAACACTGGATAAATGGGTAGTGTAGTGGACACTTGCTAACTACGTGGTAGACAAACACACTTGATGACTGGGTAGTGTAGTAGACACTTGCTAACTACGTGGTAGACAAAAACACATGATGACTGGATAGTGTAGTAGACACTTGCTAACTACGTGGTAGACAAACACACTTGATGACTTGGTAGTGTAGTAGACACTTGCTAACTACGTGGTAGACAAACACACTTGATGACTTGGTAGTGTAGTAGACACTTGCTAACTACGTGGTAGACAAAAACACTTGATGACTGAATAGTGATTGATACTTCTACAACTACGTGGCAGGACAAAAACACTTGATAACGTGGTAGTGTAGTAGACACTTGCAATCTACGTGGTAGACACCAATTTACGATGACTGGGTAGTGTAGTAGACACTTGCTAACTACGTGGTAGACAAACACACTCTAATAACGTGGTAGTAGTATTCACTTGCAATCTACGTGGTAGACAAACACACTTGATGACTGGGTAGTGTAGTAGACACTTGCTAACTACGTGGTAGACAAAAACACTTGATAACTGGGTAGCGTGATTGACACTTCCTATCTACGTGGTAGACAAAAACACTGGATAACTGGGTAGTGTAATTGACACTTGCTAACTACGTGGTAGACAAAAACACTTGATAACTAGGGTACTGTAGTAGACACTTGCTAACTACGTGGTAGACAAACACACTTGATGACTTGGTAGTGTAGTGCAGGCAGACACTTGCTAACTACGTGGCAGACAAAAAACACTTGATGACTGAATAGTGTGATTGATACTTGCTAACTACGTGGTAGACAAAAACACTT
The DNA here is from genome assembly GCA_021962125.1 of Bulinus truncatus. Classification (NCBI taxonomy): domain Eukaryota; kingdom Metazoa; phylum Mollusca; class Gastropoda; family Planorbidae; genus Bulinus; species Bulinus truncatus. The sequence continues at coordinate 534,021 of JAGDYQ010000262.1, forward strand.
GATAACGTGGTAGTGTAGTAGACACTTGCAATCTACGTGGTAGACAAACACACTTGATGACTGGGTAGTGTAGTAGACACTCTGCTAACTACGATGCCGTAGACAAAAAAACACTTGATGACTGGATAGTGTGATTGACACTTCCTATCTACTTGGTAGACAAAAACACTGGATAAACTGGGTAGTGTAGTGGACACTTGCTAACTACGTGGTAGACAAACACACTTGATGACTGGGTAGTGTAGTGACACTTGCTAACTACGTGGTAGACAAAAACACATGATGACTGGATAGTGTAGTAGACACTTGCTAACTACGTGGTAGACAAACACACTTGATGACTTGGTAGTGTAGTAGACACTTGCTAACTACGTGGTAGACAAAAACACTTGATGACTGAATAGTGTGATTGATACTTGCTAACTACGTGGTAGACAAAAACACTTGATAACGTGGTAGTGTAGTAGACACTTGCAATCTACGTGGTAGACAAACACACTTGATGACTGGGTAGTGTAGTAGACACTTGCTAACTACGTGGTAGACAAAAACACTTGATGACTGGATAGTGTGATTGACACTTCCTATCTACTTGGTAGACAAAAACACTGGATAAATGGGTAGTGTAGTGGACACTTGCTAACTACGTGGTAGACAAACACACTTGATGACTGGGTAGTGTAGTAGACACTTGCTAACTACGTGGTAGACAAAAACACATGATGACTGGATAGTGTAGTAGACACTTGCTAACTACGTGGTAGACAAACACACTTGATGACTTGGTAGTGTAGTAGACACTTGCTAACTACGTGGTAGACAAATACACTTGATAACGTGGTAGTGTAGTAGACACTTGCAATCTACGTGGTAGACAAACACACATGATGACTGGATAGTGTAGTAGACACTTGCTAACTACGTGGTAGACAAATACACTTGATAACGTGGTAGTGTAGTAGACACTTGCAATCTACGTGGTAGACAAACACACTTGATGACTGGATAGTGTGATTGACACTTCCTATCTACTTGGTAGACAAAAACACTGGATAACTGGGTAGTGTAGTGGACACTTGCTAACTACGTGGTAGACAAACACACTTGATGACTGGGTAGTGTAGTAGACACTTGCTAACTACGTGGTAGACAAAAACACATGATGACTGGATAGTGTAGTAGACACTTGCTAACTACGTGGTAGACAAACACACTTGATGACTTGGTAGTGTAGTAGACACTTGCTAACTACGTGGTAGATAAAAACACATGATGACTGGATAGTGTAGTAGACACTTGCTAACTACGTGGTAGACAAATACACTTGATAACGTGGTAGTGTAGTAGACACTTGCAATCTACGTGGTAGACAAACACACTTGATGACTGGGTAGTGTAGTAGACACTTGCTAACTACGTGGTACACAAAATAACTTGATAACTGGGTAGTGTCATTAGACAAGTTATCTAAATCCTGGCTTTAATCAGCATGTATTCATTATTAAAATAATCACATTTATGACCTTTGCCCTTTCATCTCTTTTTATGTCTACATCTTTGTATACATTCATCCCCTCCCCCCCCCCCCCACTCTAGACCTTTCCTTGTCTTCCTTTCATTCTTTTTCAGTAAATCTGTTTCTTCTCATCAGACCCCCCTCCCTTGTGCGAGCTAATCAGTCCGTCAGTTGGTCTGTAGACTGTAGTAGTATCGACCCATCCACTGACATAGACAAGTCACCATGACAAATGCTTCTCGAGAAGACTACCGCAGACTGGCACAGTATTAGAAAAACCAGTCGACGGAAAATTATCGGGAAACTAAACAAAACAAACTAAAAATATCCGTGATTAACGCAGCTGAAGGTTTATAAATTTACAATTTTTTTTATTATTGTCAATAAGCGAGTAGAGAGAATACAAAAATTATGGTTTAAATCTCAGTCTTATGATAGCTTGATAAACTTACTAACCTTAACATTGCCCGTGGTTTATGGAAAGACGATTCATCCAATCAATACCTTCTACAATCAATACTTATTACAGTCAATACTTATTACAGTCAATACTTATTACAGTCAATACTTATTAAGTCAATACTTATTACAGTCAATACTTATTAAGTCTATACTTATTAAGTCAATATTTATTACAGTCAATACTTATTACAGTCAATACTTATTACAATCAATACTTATTACAGTCAATGCTTATTACAGTCAATACTTATTACAATCAATACTTATTACAGTCAATACTTATTACAGTCAATACTTATTACTATCAATACATATTACAATTTTGTAAACTCCTTATCGTCATCTTCATTATTTTAAATCTATTGTTTACGTTTCACTTAACCAAACAAAAACAACAACAAAAATATCAACAGTTTTTTTTTAAATATCGGTAGTCAATTATTTTGATATTACTTTTTTTTTTGTTGCAAGAAAAAAAATGTCTCACTTTTATCATTGTCGACATTGCTAAACTTTCAAAGTCTAAATGAAATAATTGCCTTCATTTAAAATATCCCAAACAAAAAATAATATAATGTAGAACAGAATTTGGTCGAATCTTCATTGATCAAACCGAACGACTCGTGCACTTGACGGCGAACACACAGATAGAAAAACCGAAATGACCTAAATAAAGCAAAGCAAACAAACAAACAAAAAAAAAAATTGGCAGATAAGCGCACGATGTGTCACGGCATGAGCGCGTGACGGTCTAGAACAGCTCTGGTCACCTGGCGCCTCAGGTGGAGAAAATACACGACCTCCTATTGATTGATATATATATATTTTCCTCTTTTAATATATATATATATATATATATATATATATATATATATATGTATATATATATTTTTTTATTCATCTGTAATTCAGGTTGGCCATTATTTGTTTATAACTTTATGTTCTTTATTTACTTTTTTTTTTTTTACAATTGAGACATGTTTCTAATAGAGGAGAAATTACCGAAAACATAAAGGGGAAACTTTCGAAAACATAAAGGGGAAAGTATCCAAATCATAGAGGGGAAACAACCCAAATCATTAAGGGGAAAATATCCATATCATGAAGGGGAAACTATCCAAATCATAAAGGGGAAACTATCCAAATCATACAGTGCAAACTATCGAAATCAGATTTAAAAATTTAAAATAATTTTACTATAAGTGTGAGTATGTGAGAATCTTCAGATATCCATCCAATCTTATATATTTATTTACCAATCTATCAACGATGATTTTTTGCATTTCTGTTCATAATATGCTGATAATAACCTTTTATCAGTACGTTAAAGTGAACAGTATCTATATATGTATATCTGTATACCTATTTATCTCCCGTGGTGCCTCCAAGATCAATGTACTATCGGGCACTATAAAAAACCGTCCCATTAGTAGTTAATAGGATCTAAGAGATTTCTTTTATTACTTACAGATACTTCACACACCTATTTATCAATCAATATTACTTTATATTATGCATCTTTATGCATATCTATTGATTAAACCACCCTTTTCCCATATATATATATATATATATATATATATATATATATATATATATATAAAGTATATCTATCTATTGATCTATCTGTCTGTCTGAATGGCTGCATACTCATCATTCCATGATCTATGAATAATTCATTCTATGTGTCTATCCATCCATATAACTCTAAGTGTTTCATTTGTAATCATTCTTTGCTCATTATCCATTATCTAAACGATTACAACCAGTTCACCATTAATATCAAAGCGAAAAAAAAATATTTACAATTTCATTAAGTCACCCTTTTCTGGTAATTTCTAGCAACAACAACAAAAAAAAATCGCATACTCATAAATAATCATCCTTACCTTATGATTATCCTGATTAATCCCAACAAAAGAAGAGACTCGTATGTGTCCAGACTAACCAACACCGTTTGAAAATAACAACAGGTAAAGAAGATGAAAGGGGAAATAAGCGCTGAGCGACAGCGGCTCACAGCATTTTTTCCCAAAGTGTTCTGTTTCTAGTACTACTGCCCCTGTACTGTAGATTAAGACATCCAAATACTAATGGTGTGCTCTTCGGTTTTCTTATTATAAGCTCCTTTTTTATATTTAAACCGCGTGATGTCATGAAATGGTTGTGGGGGGGGGGGGCGGATGGGGGAAAGAGAAGGAGAGATTATATTTTTAAATAGTGAACGTTTAATAAAAAATAATAATAATTTTGTTTGAAATGTTAAAAAAAAAAGGCTTCGGGGTGGAGGCGTATTGGGGGGGGGGGGCTAGATCTGTTCATTTGATTCAACCAATCAAAATCTGGCTTACATAATGTAGTTTACATTGATGTGGCACGGCTAGGAAGGAGGATGGGGAGAGAGGGGTGGGTGGTATTGAGGAAGGGCGCCAGAATGCCAGATATAGCTATGGAAATAAAGCAGGAGCGCATTGATTTTCATGAAAGGCACATTAGTGCGGAAACACATTTCTGCGGGATAGAGTTGGTGGGGAGGGGGGAGAGAGATGGAAAGGAAGCTGACAGAGAGTGGGAGAGACCGATAACAAATATTTGGGAGGGGTGGGGGTGTGGAATAACGGTTTGTTTGAGTTTGTTTGAAACTGGCCCCTTACGGTATTTCACCGCCGAAAAGGGTTTATGAATGGTTGACGTCACGTGGGATTAGTCTGTCAAACGCAGGAGGAATTACTCCGCCTGATACTTGATTTGTGCTGTAGATAACCGTTCTTGAAATTTGCATATTTTCTTTATACATTCGATTTACTATATAAAGACTATTTTAAAAAAATAAATAAATAAACTCGATTTTATGAGTGTAGAATTCATGTTTCAGTACACTCGGATTGTGTCATTAGCACAACGCCCAGCCGCTTTTACTTCCCCAAACTTAAAGTCGGGTACCCTTTTAAAAGTTGGGTAGACATGTGGGAACACCAGGACCGGAAAAAATCACAAAGCTCTCATTGGGACTCGAACCCACGACGTCTCGGTCGACAGTCGAGTGCTCTACATGGCTTAATTATTACAAGGCTAATAGACATACGAGTAAAGCGATTCATGTTTTCCCACACTTAACAAAAATAATCTGGTATTAGGAAAGAAAAAACCATTTTATATGTAAAAAATGCATAACTCTTGTAGCTTTTATGCAACGCATGCGTGATTGTTAAGAAAGGAGGAGGGATGGGGGGGGAGGGCGAACAGCACATCTTCTAAATTTCACATTTTGTGGTCTAAAAACAATCGTTGATGTGGGCTAAATTCGTCATTCTTGACAATGGCCTTCAACCAAACCGTGATTAGAAGGAGACACAGTGAAGCACTTCTGACAACACACATCCATAGATCATTGTACTTGTGCAAATCTACACGAATGCACACATAATTCGATGCACAGATTATGCCGTAACGCTGGCGGATTGATTCCTAATCATGAGTAATTTGCCCGGGTGTAATGAATTTCTGAAAAGAAAACAAAAAAAAATTTTCAATCAAACATTTTTTTGTAGAGCCCAGGGTTACAGCTTTCAAATTCCTCCAACGTTGGCAATATTATTTTCTTTAAAAACAACAACAATAACAATAACACCAATAGCAATGAGTTAAATAATTAAGCGAAAGTTACCGAGAGCCTGCTATTAGATTATCCGTACAGCCGCTGCAGATATGTTCAGGAAACCGTGGAACATGAGCAATTTGAGTGCCCTGGGCTGGTGGACCACAAGGTGGACCAGTCCTGTGGAGAACAGGGAGTTTAATCTCGCGTAATCTAAGAGACTAAGTCTCAGCAGAGAAAGTTCATAGGCAGAGAGAGAGATAGATAGATAGATTAGATAGATAGATAGATAGATAGATAGAGAGAGAGAGAGAGAGAGAGAGAGGGAGGGCTAATCTAGATAAACAGGAAATTCAAAACCTTAATTTACATTCTACCATGCCAACAGGAGTGTGTGAAAAATCCATTCTATAATTCTAGCCTGTAAAATTAGCGGTTATCGCAGTTTGGGGTTATTATTTTGTATCGAACTCTTTTTATCAGCGACTTTTCTGGTGTGAGAAATCACGTTTGTTTGTTATTACCCCCAAAAGATGAAGCGACACGACCGATATCCGTCGCAAAGTTTCGAACTGTAGTCAAAGGACCCAGTGGCGCCGAGAACCAACACGGGCCCCAGGGCAGGACATCATTGCGGGCCCCTTAATAAACAATAAGTCGTGAAAAAAAATTGACTTGGTTGGGGCGGCCGGGCCCCCTTACAGATGCGAGCCCCCTGGCAATGATCCCCCTGATCCCCCCCCCCTCTCGGCGTGCCTGAAAGGACCAATCGTACTTCCCACCTGCCAGCTATGATTAGGATTCAAAGATGGCTGCTCTCTTGGAACTTTATCGAGTTTTTTTTTTACCGTTGTCCGCTCTATACTTTTGTTTCCATCTAATAAAAATACAATATTAAAAAAATTATAACAAAAAGTAATCTTATACTAAGCCATAATATTCGTTCTTTTAGTATAGACTGGAGTAGCTCAAATTGACCTGCTATGTGCACAACAAGTAATGACGTCATTTGTGTTTAAACTTCAGTTTTCTTATTGTTTACCATGCTGTTTTGAGTTCTTTTTTTTATGTTAGTTCAAATCATCACCGAAAGCATACAAAGTTGTGGGTTTTTTTTCCTCCTCTCCTAGCTACAAATAGATGGTTTAAGAGCTAATGCAATTTTCATGTTCTGTCTGGTTTTTAAGCTATAAATAAAACTGTCGCTCAATATTACTGACCGTAATTAGATGTTATTGTGGTGGTTTGTAAGTGTGTATGTGTGCGTGTGTGTCTGTATGTGGCGTAGTGTGTTTGTGTGGTTGATGTGTGAGTGTGTGTGTGTGTGTGTGCAGAGCCGTTATTAGGTATTTCGGGGCCATATGATGAGAATTTGAGAGATATTTGAGATCCTAAGGAAAAAAATTACTTGTCCTGATTAGGATCACATTTTATTGGAGTCGTGTTTTGTCTAGTTTGCCTATCCTTCAGAACTTCACTTTTTTTGTGTAAGAGTTTCAGAAATACATGTATTACACATTTTTACTAACAGTGCATTGTGCTGTGAAATTTCAAAAGCTGAAAAAAAGCCAAATAAACAAATTCAAATTGTCAGGTGTTTTTTTTATTTTTGGTCTGAGTTTTTTGTTTTTCCCCTTTGGAAAAATATAATCACAAGATTCCAAACAGTCGTTCCCTATTGCGGAAATGACATCACTCAGAAGTGATGGGAAAGGGGGGGGGGGTGATGCCAAGCATTTCGTGTGTGTAGGCGGAGTGATTGGCTATTCATAGAAGATCGATAGCCCCCTGGGTTGTTTTTTTTTTTCAGAAAAGCCGATTACATAGATGGAAATTTCACAGAGTCACCATCATGGTTTTGTGCTTTGATTTCTTTTTTTTTACGTCTGCTTCCTAACTCTCCTAAGAGCTATTTATAGATTCCATTTCAGTGACTTATATATAGATCTCAATTTATCTAGACACATAAAGAGTGCGGAATGCCGTCTTTAAATTTTGTCGTCAGTAAATCTGGGTGTTGAAATAAAAGACTCTTTCTCAGCTTTATATATATATATATATATATATATATATATATATATATATATATATATATATATATATATATATATATATATATATATATTGTCTGTACTGATATTGGCAATTGAAAACTTGATTGGCACTTGAACATTGACGTCCCTCGAACTCAAACTTGCGAAATAGCGTTGGAGCAGATCTAGGTCAGTACATTGGAAGGAAGCATTGAGGTAAGATGGAAAGTTATTGAGCATGTCGCAATATGACGATGTGCGCCCTATTGGCTGAATGGTTATCGATTGATCATATCGTAACCGGAGCCCGCCATTAGGGACAGTTTCTGAGTTCAAGAAACCAGAGCCGTTCTTGTGGATTGGCAAAAAAAAACTAGGCAACAGACTAACGCCCCCCCCCATACGCTACAGGCACCCTCCCCCATCAACCATTGATTCCTATTAATATTAAATCTTTTGCTAAGGGGTACTTTTGAAAAGGCCTTCCAAATTTTTTTGGAAGTTTCTGCCTAAGGCAAGGGGTGTGCAAACTTTTGAACCCTGGGTCACGATGAGCTCTTGAATATGACAGAAGGGCTGAAACAAGAGCAGATGGGTGTAATAAATTTTTATATGATATTATACAAATTTTAAATTAAACGTCACTGATGTAAACGAATGGAGAGGAGCAGAATGCGAGCCGGTTCAAACACCCTACTTGGAACGCGGGACGTACTTGGACGGTTAGGCCAGTCTGGTCTGGAGACTCAAAGACATAAGAGCGGATCTGATGAAGTTGTCAATGGCAACAATGACCATGTGTACCCATTAATTGATGACGCACCAATTAGGGTTATGAAGTGAGGAAAAAAATCTTTGACATTCGCGACAAATAAAATGGCAGTTTACAAAGAATGACGCCTCACATTACTAATAGGGAGTTGTTGTTTTTTAACAATAAAGTGCCTCAAAAATCGATAAAATTTTCCCCAAGAAAATACTTAAATAAACAGAAGTTTCGAGTTAAGAAAAAAAAAACATGAGAAAAAATTTAAACCTTTTTTTTTACATGAAACTAATATTTTAATCAACTATGATCAAGATCCAGTTCAATTTAATTTAGCCTACTTTATTTTATAAATACTGGACTTGTTCAACTTTTGAGCGTGCTCAAAAGGAAATCATCGCATTAAGCATCTCCTAACTCTGATTAATTTATCAATTAAAAAGAGAATTAATTAGCCCACATAACATCAGTCAGTGTATGTGTTGGTAGGTAGTTGTATTGTATGCACCGGTAGTCGTCTATATGTGGTTTAAGCCAGCTAGCTCAAAAGGCTTCATATATTCGGTACGTAAAGTTCCCTTAGCTCTTGGATGGAGGAGATGAAATGTTTCTACAGTCACGCCCTAATAAGGGGCATATATTGTTAACACAACTCCCAAATACATCATATATTTATATATAATATGCAATAAGCATTTTAAGGCATACTAGAATGGCTTAAAACGCTTCATATGTTTGTGTAATGTTTACAGTGATATCAAATCATTACTTTAAAAAAAAAACAATTTTTTTTTAAATGTAAATGATTAGAGAAAAGTTCTTTAACTTGCAATTAAGTTGATTAAAATAAATCTTGTTTTAGTGGTTCATTTCTCTACAAAAAAAAAATCTTTGGAGAACAACAGCGGGCCTGCAATCAAATTGTCAGGTGTAGAGTTTCCTTTGACCCTTATTGAATGGGGGGGGGGGTGGAAGGGGGGTGGGGAGGGATGAGCTTAGAGAGTCCAGTAGGGTCAAGTGGTTCAGCTTCATCTCGCTCCCAACTGACGTAGACAAGACCTCACCCACTCTTATGCAACAGCCATTCATGTCCAACCTTTGGGCTTCCCTGTCCACTTTTTTTAAGGCTGATGTTAAAGCTGGCTGTACGTAGTTTTGCTGGACATAGTTTTGCTGAACGTAGTTTTGCTGGACATAGTTTTGATGGACATATTTTTGCTGTACGTAGCTTTGCTGGACATAGTTTTGCTGGACATAGTTTTGCTGTACGTAGCTTTGCTGGACATAGTTTTGCTGTATATAGTTTTGCTGCACGTAGTTTTGATGTACGTAGCTTTGAAGGACATAATTTTGCTGGACAAAGTTTTGCTGTACGTAGTTTTGCTGCACGTAGTTTTTGCTATACACAATTTTGCTGTTCGCTCCACGTAGTACTTATTTACATTGTCTTACTGCATGTAGTTTTGCTGTAAGAAGTTTTGATGTGTGTAGTATTGGTGTGTGTAGTATTGATGTGTGTAGTATTGGTGTGTGTAGTATTGGTGTGTATAATTTTGATGTGTGTAGTACTGATGTGTGTAGTTTTGATGTGTTTAGTATTGGTGTGTGTAGTATTGATGTGTTTAGTATTGATGTGTGTAGTTTTGATGTGTGTAGTATTGGTGTGTGTAGTATTGGCGTGTGTAGTATTGATGTGTGTAGTTTTGATGTGTGTAGTATTGGTGTGTGTAGTTTTGATGTGTGTGGTATTGGTGTGTGTAGTTCTGATGTGTGTAGTATTGATGTGTGTAGTTTTGATGTGGGTAGTTTTGATGTGTGTAGTTTTGATGTGTGTAGTATTGATTGTGTAGTATTGATGTGTGTAGTTCTGATATGTGTAGTATTGATGTGTGTAGTTCTGATGTGTGTAGTATTGATGTGTGTAGTTCTGTTGTGTGTAGTATTGATGTGTGTAGTTATGATGTGTGTAGTATTGATGTGTGTAGTTCTGATGTGTGTAGTTTTGCTATACGCAGTTGTTCGAGACCGAGTAAAAAAAAATGTATCATTTTGAGGATATGGATTGCTTGTCCATTTATTCATGTGTGTGTATTGAACAAGTACGCTACATTAAATAAAATAACAAAAGATAATATATCCAGTGTTTTTTATATGTTATTATTAATATAAAATTAGTAGTTAAGTCGAACGTAAATAAAAAGAATTTTATGAAACTCAAAATGGGACATAACTAGATTAGCTATCATCTATACAAAACGATTACTTCCCTTGTACCCCCCACATCTTCTGCTAGACTGGACAGATTTCTCTATCCTTGTACTCAGCTGGTAAAGCTCATAGAATTTATATTCTGTAATACAGTTCATAAATTTCTTGCACTGTGGGGGGGGGGGGGAGGAGGGGGGGGGAGGGCTTTTCATAGAACTTAAGAGACCCCTATGCAAATGTGACATTTGAGGAACTTAGTCAATGAACATTCCGGGGTACTCGGCCAAAGAACGTTTTGGGGGGGGGGGGGGCTGTAGGTAGAAGAACATTTCGGACCTTGGACTAAAACGATGTCAAGGACGCAGCTTGAAAAATCCTTAGGTTCACTTATAGTCGCTGACCACATGGGCCCTGCTGACTCCCAGACTGTTAAGACGTGTCAGGTAACGGCAAATCCCAACTGGGACCCTTAGCTTAAAGCGTATTTCCCTTGGTGCCTGCCTCCACGGCCATTGCACTATCGTCTATGGTGGGGGTGGTGAAAGAAGGGCACTGCAAAAAAAAAAACGGCCCTTTAGTGGTTTATAGGATTAAGAGATGTCATCTCTTCATTACAGGGAGTTGACACACACCAGTCATATCAATTATTTATGACATTGTTTTTAGGATGTTATAGGTCTCATTTAGTTAACTTAAACTTTTGTGTATAAAAAGGACGTGCCTCTTTGATTTTATAACTATGTACGTCACTATATATATATATATATATATATATATATATATATATATATGATTAGGCTAACAGCCAATATTAAACTCACCCCTCAAGTACATTATACAATCATGTAATCAAGATAGAAAAACCAAACGCATAAACCAAATAGAGAAAAACCCAAAAATGTTGTTTTATTTTTATTTGAATGAAATACAACAAGAACAATTTAAAAAAAAAAAAAAAACTTGTTCATGTATTAAGAAAAAATATTTATTAAAAAAAATGTTCATCAATAAAGTTTCAGTAGATTGGTGAAGGTAATGATTAACACAGATCTTTTTTGTTTAAAGAAACAAAAGTCTGTGTAAACAAACTGTGAAAGAGAAGAGTTGTGCCCCTATAAACATGTTTCTTTTTTCAAACAACAAAAAAATAAGTCCAAATACATGTAATGGGCTATTGTTGATAAATAGCAATAATAATTAACATGTTAACACACATTATTTAATGTGTTTAGCAATTTTCACATTATAACTTCTCAAAGTACCAATCTTAAAAAAAGCTGGGTTTTTTTTTTTAAATCATTTTTGTTTGTTTGTAAATGTTAATGAAAAT